>CAUYUJ010014800.1:341005-376180 GCA_963575745.1 Prorocentrum cordatum | reverse complement strand
CGATGCGTGCGTGCGTGTGTGCGTGTGCACGTGCGTGGTGCGTGTGTGTGTGTGTGTGTGTCTGGGTGTGTGCGTGTGTGTGTGTGTCCGCGTGTGTGTGTGTGTCGGCGCAGGTGCGTGTATGTGTGTATGTATGTGTGTGCGTGTGTGTGTGTGTGTGCGGGTGCGTGTGCGGGTGCGCGTGCGTGTGCGTGCGCGAGCGTGTGCATGCTTGTGCGTGTGCGTGCGTGCGGGTGCGTGCGTGCGCGTGCACGTGCGTGCGCGTGCGCGCGCGCGTGTGCGCGCGCATGCGTGTGCGTGCGTGCGTGCGTGGCGTTGGTGCGTGTGCGTTGCGTTGCGTGCGCGAGTGTGTGTGCGTGTGCGTGCGTGTGGCGCGTGCGCGTGCGCGTGCGCGTGCGCGTGCGCGTGTGCGTGTGCGTGTGCGTGTGCGTGTGCGTGTGCGTGTGCGCGTGCGTTTCCGTGTGCATGCGTGTGTGCGTGCGTGTGTGTGTGTGTGTGTTTGTTTGTTTGTGTGTTGTGTGTGTGCTTGTGAGCGTGTGTGTGTGTGTGTGCGTGCGTGCGTGCGTGTGTGTGTGTGTGTGTGCGTGTGTGTTCGTGTGTGTGCGTGTGTGTGTGTGTGCGTGTGTGTGTGCGTGTGTGCGCGTGTATGTGCGTGTGCGTGCGTGCGTGCGTGTGTGCGTGTGTATGTGCGTGCGTGCGTGTGATCGTGTGCGTGTGTGCGTGTGTGCGTGTATGCGTGTGTGCCTGTGTTCCTGTGTGCCTGTGATCCTGTGTGCTTGTGTGCCTGTGTGTGGGCGTGTGTGGGCGTGTGTGTGTGTGTGTGTTTGTGTGTGTTTGTGTATGCGTGTGTGTGTGTCTGTCTGTGTGTATGTGGGTGTGTTTGTGTGTGCGTGTTTATGTGTCTGTGTGCGTGTGTGGTTGTGTGTGTGCGTATGTGCGTCGCTCTTACTGGCGCACAGCATCCCGATTTCCAGATACGACAACGGACCGAAGACCGATGACATGTGCGCGTGTGTGTGTATGTGCGTGTGTGTGCGCGCGTGTTTGTGCTCAGTCCGTCCAGTTCCGCCGATAACACGCAGCTTGTGTAGGCCTTCGTCGTATTGAAGGGCTTCGTTGGACAAGCACGCGTAGGCCCAAACACAGGCTCCGACGATCGTCGAGCAAGGGTAGGGGCCCACGTGCGTCGAAAAAGAAATCTGCATAACCCGAAACTGTTAGAGCTCCGCGCGGATTTCTTGGAGCTGCGCTGGGGCTCCTTGTCGGCGTTTCCAGTGCCGCTCTTTGGCGCGCTCCGCGCGTCAGAGAGAGAAGGGGTGGGGGCCCAGCGCAGATCCAACAAATCTGCGCGGAGTTCCAAAAGTGTGCGTTCATGATGTTCTTCTTCGCCACAGGTGAGCCCTGCCCCTGCTCGACGATCGTCAGAGCCCGTGTCAGGACCAGCGTGCGCTTGTCCACCGATCCTCTGTCATGCGACGCAGGCCGACACAGGCTGCGTGCTGTCGACGGAGCCCCAACAGTTAATGGTGATGTTGTTGATTCGTCCTTCCATGTGGTCTCTTGGCATCGGTGCCTTCCCAGACATCCGGCCGCTCCAATTTTTTAATGCCTTTGGGACCACTTCCCCAGGGCCGGTTTTTCGTCCTGAGTCGTTTTTTGCCGCCCCCGAGGCCCAGCGAGGGCCCCCCGAAGGCTGAAAAGTGCCCAAATCCCGCCGCTCCGATTCTTGTGGGAGCGTCGGATCTCGGGGCTCGCTGCCACCCCATCCAGAGGACGGCGCCCGGGCGGGCGGTGGCCGCCCGCCCTCCGCGGCAGCGTCGGCGTGCGGCGGCGTCGGCGCCGCGGCCCCGCGCGGCAGCCGCCCCGCCTCCGCGGCGCCGCGGGGCCTCGCGGCGGCCGCGGGGTCCGAGGCCGACGACGACGCTGACGACGACGACGACGACGACGACGACGACGACGAGGCTGCCGACAACGACGACGACAACGACGACGATGACGACGACGGCATCGAAAACGATGATGAGGATGATGGTGGTGGTAATCATGATGAGGATGAGGAGGATGAGGAGGATGAGGAGGATAAGGAGGATGAGGAGGATGGTGATGATGATGATGGTGATGGTGATGGTGATGGTGATGGTTATGGTGATGGTGATGGTGATGGTGGTGATGATGATGCTGATGATGCTGATGAGGTTGATGATGGTGGTGGTGAGGATTGTGATGGTGATCATGGTGGTGGTAATGGTGATGATGGTGATGATGATGGTGGTGGTGATGATGGCAATGATGATGATGACGGTGACGGTGATGATGATGATGGTGGTGGTGGTGATGATGATCATGGTGATGGTGGTAGTGGTGTTGATGTTGATAAGAATGATGATAATGATGATGATGATGATGATGACGATGACGATGATGATGATGATGATGGTGGTGTTGGTGCTGCTGATGCTGATATTGATGGTGGTGATGATGATGCTGATGCTAATGATGATCATGATGATAAGAATGATAATAATGGACGATGACGATGACGATGACGATGACAACGACGATGGCGATAACAATGCTGGTGGTGGTCATGATGCTGGTAAGGGGGGAGTCCGCAGCGCGCCGGGGTCTCGCGGCGGCCGCGGCGTCCGAGGCCCCATCGGCGCGGCGCGCGTCTCCCCGGGCCTCCAACGACACGACTCGAGGATCGAGCCTCGGGGACCGCACAGTCGGGCCGCTCTCCCCGTCCTGCTCCTCCTCATCCCCCTCCTCCTCCTCCTCTCCTCCTCCTCCTCCTCCTCCTCCTCCTCCTCCTCCTCCTCCTCCTCCTCCTCCTCCTCCTCCTCCTCCTCCTTCCTCCTCCTCCACCCCCTCCTCGCCCCTCCTCGTCCTTCTCCTCATCCCTCCTCCTCCTCCGCCTCCTCCTCCGCCCTCTCGAACTCCCTCTCGCGCATGAAGTCCTGCAGCCAGACCAGGAACGGTGAATAAGGAACGAAGCCCCTTTGGGGGCCCCAAAAGCGCCAGCGCGCACGAGGAGAGCTAGAGGAACAACCACAGAATGACCCAGGGAAGACCGAGCCCCTTTCGTGCCCAAACTGTTTCTTGTTTCAGCGACTTGACTGTAGCAGCCCTGGAAACGACAGGGCTGTTTTACCAGATCCGTCTTGCCGTTTTTTCGCCGGTTCCGGCGCCGTTGTGTTTTCCAGTTCCGTCGTTGTTGGTTTGTCGGGTCCAGCTCCGATTCCGGCTCCGGCGTCGTTTTTGTTGCCGTTTCCGGTCGCCGCGTTTTTTTTGTTACTGTTTCCATTTTCAAGACATGTTTTTTTTCTGGAAGCGGTGGAGAAAACGGCTTGGTCGCTTCCGGGGCCCACGAAGTCGAGGGCCGAGTTTCGAGGTTTGTTGGCCCTCGGGGGCCCTCTCTGCGCCACGGCTGGACGCAGCTCTGAAAATTGGTGCGTTTGGACCCCAGGGTTAAGTCGGGCGTGTCCCTTTACAGGAGGAAGATTCAAAAATAGTCCAAAAATATCTCTGGGGACGTTTTTGACTATCTTTAAATATTGTGGGGAAGATTTTCTTAATCTGTCCTGCAAGATCCGCCTTTAGGGGGACAGACCCGACCTAAAACTAGTGCGTTTGGACCCCAGGAGAGGTCCGAGCGTTCCACAGGTCCGAGGCCTCACGCGGCCGGAGCCAGCTCTGAGAACCAGTGCCTTTGGACCCTGGGAGAGATCTGAGAATTCGTTTCGATCGGATTTCGGCAGCATCGTCCCCAGATCCCCGACGCTGTGATTTCTTCAGTCCTGCAGTTTCCATCGCGTTCGGCCCTGGGGCTAATTAGTTATCGGGCCCCCTGGGCCACCCCAAACGGATCCCGCTCGAAAAAATTGAGCCTTCGGGAGGGGCCGGAACTCAGCATCGTTTCGCGGCTCCTCATCCCCATTCGTCACTGGGGATCCCCACCACCCCACCACGCCAGTGGGGGATTTGCCCGCCGAGGCGCGAGGGAAACAGCTTGTATCCCCAATTGGGGGGTGTGAGGGGGGAGGAGGGAGGAGGGAGGAGGGAGGGGGGAGGGGGGAGGAGGGAGGAGGGAGGAGGGAGGAGGGAGGAGGGAGGAGGGAGGAGGGGGGGGGGCTGAGGCGGCCGCGGGGCCCAGGCCACGTCAGTGGGGACAGGGAGCGGATAAACGGTGCTCCGGGAACGGACGTCTGGGTCGTCGGGGCGTCGGGGCCCTGCTTTTTTGCCCTTGCGGGGGGCAGGGCGGGAGGGCGGCGAGCGGGACGGTGCAGACGGAGAGAGAGGCTGGAGCTGCAAGGAGCGAGCAGCGGGTCGGATGACTTGGCATCGCTCGGACGTGTGCGCTATTTTATGACGAGGACCATCGAGGAGCATCCTTGATCATTTGGCGAAAAAACCACGCACGAAACCGAAAAAAACACAGGGAATGAACGTCCGAGCGATGGCCAGATGAGGAGGGCAGGATCTTGTTGGGAGGATGAGGGCAAGGCGGGCAATACGACGATGTCAAGGATGGTTGCGATCATGATAATGACGGCGATGATGACGGCCATGAGAATTGTGGCGATGTCGATGGTGGCGATGTTGGTGGTGGCGGTTCTCGTGTCGATGAGGACGATAAGCACGGTGATTGTCGATGAGGACGGTGATGGTGATGGTAATGGTAATGGTAATGGTAATGGTGGTGGTGATGATGATGATGATGACGATGACGATGATGATGCTGCTGACGCTGATGGTGATGCTGATGCTGCTGCTGATGATGATGATACTGATGGTGGTGGTGGTGACGAGAAGGAAGAGGAGGTGGAGGATGAGGAGGTGGAGGAAAGGGAGGAGGAATGTGATGGCGATGATGTTGATGCTGATGCTGCTACTTTTGATGATGATGACGACGATGGCGATGCCGATGCTGATGGCGACGATGATGATGATGCTGATGATGATGTTGATGATGATGATGTCGATGATGATTATGATGGTGATGATGAGGACGATGAGGACGGTGATGGTAATGGTAATGGTAATGGCAATGGTGGTGATGATGATGATGATGATGATGATGATGATGATGATGATGTGGTGGTGGTGGTGGTGGTGGTGGTGACGAGAAGTGGAGGAGAAAGAGGTGGAGGAAGAGGAGGAATGTGATGGCGATGATGTTGATGCTGATGCTGCTGCGTTTGATGCTGATTATGATGATGGTGATGATGATGGTGATGATGACGATTACGATGAAGATGATGATGATGATGATGATGATGATGATAATGATGATGACGATGACGATGGCGACGATGACGATGACGATGACGACGATGATGATGACGATGATGAAGAATAATGGTGATGGTGATGGTGATGGTGATGATGATGATGATGATGATGACGCTGATGATGATGATGGTTATGGTGGTTACGATGACGACGACGACGACGACAACGAGGAGAAGAATAGTAATGATGATGATGCTGATAATGAGGACGATGAGGACGATGAGGACGGTCATGGTAATGGTAATGGTAATGTTGGTGATGATGATGATGATGCGGATGATGATGATGATGATGATGATGATGATGATGATGATGATGATGATGATGATGATGATGATGATGATGATGGTGGTGGTGGTGGTGGTGGTGGTTGTGATGGTGGTGGTGGTAGCGGTGGTAGTGGTAATGGTGGTGATGTTGATGCTGATGCTGATGCTGATGCTGATGCTTATGCTGATGCTGATGCTGATGATTCTGCTGATGATGATGATGATGATGATCATCATGATGATGATGATGATGATGATGATGATGATGATGATGATGATGATGATGATGATGATGATGATGATGATGATGATGATGATGATGATGATGGTGGCGATGGTGGTGATGGCGGTGACGGTGACGGTCCTGTGCTGATGGTGTTGCTGACACGCGCGGGGGCGTCCGCGGCGCGCCCCCGCAGAGGCTCCGCGCGCTGCCCGGCCGTCCTCGGCGGCGCCCTCCGCGCGGCCCAGGGCCGAGGGGGGCGCCGCCAGCGCCTCCGCGGCCGCGGGGGCGAGCGCCGAGGCCCCTCGGGCGGCCGTGGCGGTCTGGGGCGCGGCGGCGGCGGCGGCGGCGACGACGACGACGCCGACGACGACGACGACCGCCGAACGACGACGCCGACGCCGGACGACGACGACGACGACGACGACGACGACGACGACGACGACGACGACGACGACGACGACCGCCGGACGACGACGACGACGACGACGACGACGACGACGACGACGACGCTACTCGCAAAGTGCCGACTCGCAGACGTCTGAAAAAAACAGGTTCGCCCCGATAGAAAGGGTCGTGAGGATCTCCGCGGCGGATCCAGGCCATTTGCGAGCGTTTAGTTTGCACGTAGTTCAGTGCGCTTGTCCAGGTTTGGGGTGCGGCAGCGATGGCGACGGCGACGACGAGTACGGCGATGGTCATGCAGCTGTTCATGGAGAAGTATGGCGATTCCGATTGCGGCGATTACGATTGCCGATCGCGAGCATCACTACGATTACGGCGATTACGATTATGATGATTTTTGCGACGACGATTACGATGACGATTGAGTTATCATTTCGACAATCTCGATCTCCGACTACATGATTTGTACAATCCCAGCGCCTTTCTTCGCTTTCGGCCTCTGGGACTCGTTGTGGGGCCCCAGGGCCATCGAAGACGGAGCTGGGATAGAAAACGTATCCCCAGACATCCAGCTGCTCCAATTTGTTGGATGCCTGGGCCCCAGAGGTCTGCACCACTTCCCTGGGGCCGCTTCTTCGTCCTGAGTCGTCTTTTGACGCCCCCGAGGCCCGGCGAGGGCCCCCGGAGGCCGAGAGCTGCCAAAATCCCGCCGATCCCGCTTTTGCTGGAGCGTCGGATCTCTGGGCCCACCTGGGAGGCCAAGAGCGTCGGAGGCTTACAGCGTCGGCCCTCCCCTGTCGGCAGCCCCGGGCACAGGCGCCGACGTGGGCCGACGCCCCCATAGGCCTCGCGCCCCGCGCCGCGGGGGCCTCCCGCACAGGAGCGCTTGGCCACGGCGGAGCGGCACGACGGCGCCGCCAAGCGCAGACGGCGTTGGCGCCCACGCCGCGGCGCGCCCGAGGGGGCCCAGACGTCCTCGACCTCCACCTCCTCCTCCACACTCTCCTCCTCAACCTCCTCCTCCTCGTCCTCGACCTCCCCTCCTCCTCCTCCTCCTCCTCCTCCTCCTCCTCTCCTCCCCCTCCCTCCTCCTCCTCGTCCTCGACCCCTCCTCCTCCTCCTCCACCTCCTCCTCTCCTCGTCCTCGACCTCCTCCTCCTCTCTCCTCCTCCACCTCCTCCTCGTCCTCCGACCTCCTCCTCCCCCTCCTCCTCCTCCTCCTCCTCCTCCTCCTCCTCCTCCTCCTCCTCCGTAGCCATTTTGGCTCAAGACTTCTGCACTGAAGGGCTCCGCGCCCTTGTGCCAAACTGGATACCGCTGTTACCGCGGCAGTCTTCAACGTTTCGCCTGGTCCGCCCCAGGCAGAGCGCCGTGCGGTCCGCCCCGCACGGCCCAGCCCCACCACGGCCCGCTTGTCTTGCCTCGCGTGGTTTCTCGTGTACGCGCTCGGCCTGCCCATCCGCCCGTCGGCATGGCTCCCAGGTCGCGCAGTACGGAGGCAGGCCCATGGTATTGTAAATGGTGCAAGCATGAGCCCACTGGTACGAGCTGGATCAACCGTGGCGATCAGAAGTGGTGTGGCAAGTGTGGCATCCCGAAAGGCTCTGCGTTCCATGGTGTGCCCCCGCCCAAGGTCCCCGTCCAGCGCTCTCACGACATGGCCACGAAGCGTGAGAAGCTTCTCACGAAGCAGTTGGAAGAGTTACAGCAGCGCATGCAGAAGTTGGTTGGCAGTCATAATGGTACGGATTTGGAGCCCAAGGAGCCCGCTATTCCTCCCTGGGCTAAAGGCACTGACGCTGCTGTCAAACGTGAGCGCCTCACCAAGCTTGGAAGTCTGCTCAAGCTCCTGTCGGGGCCTGAGGACGCCGAGCAGCGTGCGGTTTTCGAAGCCGAGAAGCAGCGCCTGCAGGCCGAGTTGCAGGCCGACAAACCGCTGGAGGCCAACTTGCAGGGGCTCACCAGCCAGCTCAAGACCGCTCGCACGAAGCTGTCCAACCTGGCTGTCAAAAAGGAGGCTGCTCGTTCGACCCTGGAGAAGGCCAAGCAGGCCCTCGCGCAGGTCGAGCAGGACGAGCAGGACGCTAACAAGCACATCGTGGAGCTTGAGGAGAGGTTGCGCCATGTGGTCGGTCCCGCAGTGCAGTTTGATGATAAGTCACCCTCCCTGTCCACCTTCCTGCCAGGCATGGAGGCCACGGTCGAGCAGTTCGATGCCGTGGTCCGCGCGCTGGGCGGATCGGAGCGTTTCAGCGCCGACCTCATCGCCATGCGCGCGCTGGTGCAGAAGCTCAAGGAAGCCCCAGAGGTCACTGCTGCACCTGAACCGTCCCAGCCTGAGGCTCACTCCGCTCCTCCTGAGGCTCGAGAATCCATGGATATCGACGATGATGAGGATCAGGACCGTGCTAATGCTCACGTTGATGGCCTGGACGGTCGCACATGCCGTGAACATCTCAAAGAATGTGGCATTGATGTCGACGTGGGCGGGGAAGACGACGAGCTTGACGAGCCCAAGGTGCGAGAGCTGCGTGATAAGCTCAAGCGTCACTTGGCACAAGTTCATTCGCTTACCAAGAAGTTCAAGACCAGTGGTGCGACCGCTGCGTAATGTAATTGGGTGGCTCGCTGTGGTTTTGTTCTGTCTATGCTTTTACCCTGTTGCAATGACGACGCCTACTGCCCAAGATGAGCTGACCTCAGCTCCCAGACGTTCTCTCATGGACGATCCTGATGTTGATCCCTTTCAATTTGATGAAGCATCTGACAGTCAGCCATATCTGCCAGTCACATGCGTTCAGGTTGCCCCTCCTGCGTCTTCTGCAAGGGCAGCCACTGCGACGGCGGGTGCTACGTCATCGTCTCGGTCGCTACACTCACCTGTCACCAGGTGGCAGGCAGAGAGCGCCACATGTGCGCCTATTGCGTTGACGAGTTCGGCCTCTTGCTCGACGAGGGTGGCTGGCTCTACTACTGGTTGCTCCTATGGCATGAATCCTTTAGGCCCTGGCAGCACGCACTGCTCACCCCGCTCGCCCGATGGGCAACGCGTGGCAGAGGGTACCGACTGTCCAGGGGTTCGTCGACCTGATGTCAAGGTTGCTGGCCAGGTGAAGGGCAAAAGTGACTCGCATATTGTGACGCTCAACTCGAGCTCGCTGGGTCCACTGTGCGACTACCTGGCGGACAGCACTGCTCATGTGGTGCTGGCACAAGAGCACCATGTTCCTGATACCAAGCTTGGCGAGCGACAGTCGCAAGTTGAAGATACTGGCTGGAGAGGGCTCTGGGGCCCTGCCGTGCCCAATCAGGATGGAGGGCCTGGCACTACAGGCGGAGTTGCAGTTTTGGTCAGGTCACATATTCCTATCAAGGCGCCCCCTGGCTGCGCTAGTCATGTCCTCGTCCCTGGCAGGCTTGTGGCTGCGCACGTCATGTCCTTTCTGCCTGGCGGGGTTGTCTTCCTGTCGGCTTATCTCAAGGACGGCGAAGGGTATGGACCGTGTAACGCCGAGTTGGTGTGGGAGATCATCGAGTACCTGTCAGTGCTCAACGGCATGCAGATTCCGTGGGTCATCGGCGCCGATTTCAACATGCCGCTCGCTGCCCTGGACCAGTCCGACTGGATCGCGGCTGCTGGCGGTCTGGCTTTCGTTTCTGAGGCGCCCACCTGCAGGCAGGTTTCACCTGGCACGCACATCGATTACTTCATTTGTAGCAGTTGGCTTGCGCCAAAGCTCAACCCCCGCACGTGTGTGTTGGAGGCTGCCGCCACCTACCCTCACCTCCCCGTCCAGCTTACTTTGAGGGCTCGGGAGACGCCGGTTTGGGCTCGGGTGGCCAAGGTCCCGAAAGCTTTCCCGTCTACCCCTCCCATTGGCTGCGATAGACCTCCTATATACCCGTGGCACTCGGTTTTGTCGACCGCTGCCCCGCAAGTTGACTCTGTAGCCAAGGTTGCTGATTTTTGGGATCTCGTCCTCGAAGGGGTGGAAAGAGAGTTGGCCGCCAGGTGGGACCGTGTTGGCTTAGCCGCCGAGGCCTATGTTGGCCGCAGCGGGCCTCTGGAGGTCCACTTCAAAAAGCTCGTCTGGACTCCC
Organism: Prorocentrum cordatum; assembly: GCA_963575745.1. NCBI lineage: Eukaryota > Dinophyceae > Prorocentrales > Prorocentraceae > Prorocentrum > Prorocentrum cordatum. The sequence continues at coordinate 365,891 of CAUYUJ010014800.1, read as the reverse complement.
CCCAGAAGGAGGACTTATAAGGATCCGCAGGCACGCGCCTGGGCTGTAGCTCTTGGGTGGGCCAAACACTTAGGCAAGGCCAGAGAACATCTCAGTGAGCGAATTAGGCTTTTGCAAGAAAACGATGCTCTGTGCTCAACTGCGCCCCTGCAATTTCGCAAGCTTCTCACTGCATTTGATGAGTTCGATCGTTTTATGGCCAACATCGCCCGCTGCAAAAAAGTCTTGGGTTGCCTCGATTCGGATGTGCGTGATTTCTTCAATGGCGGCTTCGCCGTCCTCGCACGTCCTGATGTGGCCAGCATGCTCACTACTATCTACATTCGTGCGAAGGCAGCTATCACTCGTGCGGAGAATGCGGCGTCCCAGGCTTGGGGGCAATGGGCTAGGGACGCTTTCTCTGCTGGTGCTTCGAAGGCTCACAGGTTCTCAAAAGTGAAGGCCATCCAAGAGGTTTTAAGCAACCAGGCGCGAGAGGCACCCCACCAGCAGGCCGATGCCGAACTTGTTCCCTGGAAGGAGGTTTGGTTGTCCCACGGTTGTTCCGTTCTTGAGTTTCCCCGAGGGTCCACCAGTTGGCCCATGCTGCCGCCCATCACGGCCGCTCAGGTGGAGGATGCCGTTCACACTTACCCCATTCGCACTGCTGGAGGCATGATGGGTATTCATCCGAGAGCTTTAATACATTTGCCTAGATCGGCCTTCTCGGCGATTGCTGAACTCTTTAACCTGTGCGAGCTGCACTTAGCCTGGCCTAGAGAGCGTGTATGTAACGAGATGTGTCGTCTTGCCAAACCAGATGGTGGGACTCGTCTGATCGCTCTTGTCTCGTTACTGTGCCGTGTCTGGGGCAAAGTTCGCAAGCCCATCACCTTCGACTGGCAAGAGCGTAATGACTGCCACGCTGTTTGGGGTACTCGTCGTGGGCACAGCTCCTCAGACAGTGCTTTTGCCCACAACATTGCTGCCGAAATGGCTGCGCTAGTCGGTGATATTTCAATATCTGTCCTCTTAGACATGATCAAATGCTTCGAAATGGTTCACTCGGAGCAGCTGTTGAAAGAGGCTGAAGCGTTGCACTTTCCAATGCGGCTAGCTTGGATGCTGGTGGACCTGTACAGGCAGCCACGGCGTCTTCGAGCTTTCGGCAGCTTGTCGTTGCAGTTCTGTTCGCATCAAGGCATCCTTGCTGGGTGCAATCATGCGACAGGCATGCTTTTCCTTCTCACGCTGCGTGCTGCGCGTAGACTCAATGACATATCGCCCTGTATAACACCGAGAGCCCTCGTCGACGACATCTCGATTCAGCTCGTCACATCGGATCCTCGTGATGTGCGTTTCCTGGAGCGGGCTGTGAAAGTGTTCACCGAAGATGCCAAGGATCTCGGGCTCCACTCCCATGTCGAAAAGTCGGGGCTCATTGCAGGGAACAAAGTTGCTCGGAAGGTTTTCTCGAAGATGGCTGTTCGGCTGCATCTACCTGTTCGTAAATGGATGAGAAATCTCGGGCACGAATTAGCTGCTGGTCGGGTTGTTCGCACGCAGGAGAAGAAAAGGCTACATGCTCTCAAACGTCGTCGTGACAAGTTCGTTGCTCTGAAACATGCAACTGGCAATCGTGCAACCCGACCTTGGAGGACTGGAGCTCTCCCAGCAGCTGGGCACGGTGGCTCCGTGTCGGGCATCTCAGACACTGCGCTGAAGTATTTGAGGCAGCTTGCGGCTACGATCGCAGGTGCCAAGCAGCACGGCGGCATGACCTCGTATCTGCTGACGCAGGCCGATCCGCTATACGACCCGATCTACGACTCCACTACTTGTGTGTGTGTGTGTCAAGTTCGCCACGTTCGTCTGGGACGGAAGGGTTCAGTTGTCGAGACTTCAACGCGCGTGGACCTGTTTGAGAGACATCATGTCCGACAACCCTACTTGGCAGCAGGCTCGAGGTCCGCTGTCGGCGGTGTGGCTCAGCCTGCTTCGCATAGGCTGGACGATGGTCAATGCCCACACTTTTCGCAGCGATCTTGGTACAGATATTTCGCTGCTGGTGGTGTGTCCCAGTGATGTGCGCATTGCGATTATTGAAGGGGTGCAGCGGTGGCAGATACGTCGGTTGCAGCAGCACCTCTATAACACTGACCCTCCAGAAGGGGAGCCTTGGTTTCGTGCACTACGTAATGGTATTCGTGCTGTAAAAGACCAGCGGGCTCTTGGGGCCCTGGCCGCCGTCTGGGGGAATGTGGTTCCGCTACCTGCTGCACTATCTGCTATGCAATATGACGTACTACCCCAGTGCCTCGCCTGCTCCGATCCTCAAGGTACGTACGCACACGCGTGGTATGCCTGCTCTAAGTTCATCACCGACGACGGGGTTGACGCTCTGGGTGACGAGGTTCCTGAGGCCCTGGCTAAGCATAGGCGCGTGTTGATCCAGTCTCGGGCCTCTATAACTGGGGAGCCCGATGTGCACTCTAATTATTTAACTTGTGGCATTCCTCCTTTGCCTACCAATATTCCCGCCCCGCTTGCCAACCCGCCTGTTTTTGAGTTTGGGGACGTCTCTGGGTCCTCGGGCCCTCAGTCTTTCATTGATGGTAGTTGCTATCACTCTGGGGTCCCAGAGGTCTCCAGAGCTGGTTGGAGCGTTGTGCAGTTATTTGATTGTCTGCTTCCCCTGAGGGCTGTATATGGAGCGCTCCCAGGTGAGCGTCAGACCATAGGTCGAGCAGAACGTTGGGCTGTGCGGCAGGGTCTGGCATTTCATCTGCAGCATCAGAGTATTGCATCGGACCTCCAGGCTGTTGTGCGAGAAGGCAACTCTTGGAGCCTGCATCTTTCCCAAGGCATGTCCAAGCACGCCTCGATCTGGAGGTCCATATTTGACCTTAAGTCCAATCACCCCCAGTTCTCTTGGTTCCCAGCCCATCTGAGTTTTGATGACGTGTTGGAGCGTGGGCTGTGTGTCAAAAGTTGGGCTGGGAATCTGTGGGCTGACTTTTTCGCCAAACTAGGGGCTAGCTCTCACACGCTGGCTGATGGTTTTTGCGCGGCTGTGGCAGGGGAATTAAAATATCATAAATCCACTGTGCGGTTCATTGCATGGGCTGCTCAACGCATGCTCGAGTCTGGCACATGGACGCAAGTTGACCCTGATCGTCCTCTCCGCCTCTTGAGAGCCCCTGCCCCTCCTAAGGTCACGGTCACTAGCCATGTGTTATTTCGCTGTGAGGCCACCAGCACCTATAAATGCAGGAGCTGTGGCCGCGTCGCTCGCACATTGGAGTCGCTTAAGAGCCTGCTCACGAGTAGGGACTATCGTGACTGTTTACCATCTCCGATCCAGCGACACGTGTGCGACCAGTGGTTTCGTGAGTTTGGGGCTGCTTTTAGGCCCGTGCAGCTGGAAGCGGTGAGGGTTGCTCTGGCTGCTGCTGACGAAGCTCAGCGTGCGTGCATTGATGAGGTCCAAGGTCCCCCGACTCCTGTGGCTGAGCCCAAGCCGTCGGACGAGTGTTCTGCTTTTCGGGACCTTGGGCACGACGTTTTTCGTCAAAGCTGTGCGGGGCTCATGGCTCTCTTGGCTCGCTGCGAAACCTCACGCAGCAATGCAAAGGGAGATCCAAAGTCCCGAGCACAGCCGCCAATCAGAGAATGTCCATTCGACGGCTGGAGCGTGGGTGTCACCCCAGAACGGGCGTGAAGATTGCTGTCGCCGCTGAGCGCGACGATGACCGCGCGGAGCTCCGCCGCGTTTCCTCTTTGAGGCTGCTGGAAGCGGCCCGCGTGCCCGAACCTGCTCCCGATGGAGCGAGCTCGGGGTCTGACTAAACTCGTTTTGTTTTTCTTGGGCCGCCCTTGTAGTCTGTCGCCCGTCGCCTCCCCCTCCCCCGCCGCATACGTGTCTTCTTCCTGGTGCTCTCGGCGCTGAGGAGGCTGGTGTGCGACGTGGCCAGGCAGGCGGGGCGGCCCTCCCGCTCGGCCCACGCCCTTGCGCGTGCTGGGCTTTGCTGAACTGGGCCACCAGCTCGAGGCTTGCCTCTTGCTGGTGGCGTGCGGTCCGCGCGCCTCCTCCTCCTCCTCCTCCTCCTCCTCCTCCTCCTCCTCCTCCTCCTCCTCCTCCTCCTCCTCCTCCTCCTCCTCCTCCTCTTCCTCCTCCTCCTCTCGCGCTCGTCACCCGCGACGGACAGTGGATGCGAAACAGGGCTACGGCACGGGCGTAGACGGAGCCGAAGGTGTACGTGCTTGACCAGAGCAGGTCGTGGCAACAAGCCATTCTTGAAGCCATGGTGAAGGCTGTCCTTTCTGCACGACAGTGACATACTCGAGTTCGCGCGCCAGTGACTTGCAGGTCGCCACGCGGCGCGGCCCCGCCCGACACCTGCCGGCCGCTGCCACAGCCACGCCGTGAGCCGGGGAAACGCAGGCGTGGATCACGGCGCGTGGATCGGCGACGGGTCCCGCTTCCTCGCGGAATCGGCGCGTTCCGTCGCCCAGTCGGGCGGCACGGGCCTCACGTTTCGGGGCGTGCCGTCCCCGATCCGTGGATTTGGCGGCAACGCCGTCGAGTCAAGACGCTGGAGTAAGGGCCACCTTGGGCTCAGGAGGAGGAGGAGGAGGAGGAGGAGGAGGAGGAGGAGGAGGAGGAGGAGGAGGAGGAGGAGGGGGGAGGAGGAGGAGGAGGAGGAGGAGGAGGAGGAGGAGGAGGAGGAGGAGGAGGAGGAGGAGGAGGAGGAGGGGCCCTGGTGTTCGGGTCGCTGCTCCGATGCAGGTCGGGGAGCTGTTTCGTGGCCAAGGCTCGCCGGCTCGCCGCGGCCAGAGAGGCCCCTTCGTTCCTTAGTCTCATGATGGTCCAGCCTACTGCACCCTGGATCACCAGGCATAGTCTCGAGCACCAAGACAGCACCGGAACTTGAGGGTTTTCGCGTGTCGGGCCCTGGGAAACGATACTCGTTCGGCATTGCCTCGATGCTTTTCTGGGTGTTCGAAATTTGTTTCTGGGGTTTGGACCTGAAGTACGATGGGGGCAACACAACCGCAGTCAGCGTTCCTCACGGCAGCACGACGGCTGGAAGTCTGTGAGCGCCTGCGCTGGAGCCCCGCCGTCCGCAGCCTCGAGCTGGCTGCCAGTCTCCGCCGCGCCCGGCCGGGCCTCACCCCACGAAGAGGGAGAGCCTTTCCGACGCTCTAGCTCCTCCTCCTACTCCTCCTCTTCCTCCTCCTCCTCCTCCTCCTCCTCCTCTTCCTCTTCCTCCTTCCCCTTGTAAATCATTTCTCCTTGTCGCACCCCGGGGAGAGTTTTTAGGGCGGGCCGGGCGTTTCGCCTGAGACTTCCTCACCATTCATGACCCTGAAGCTTAAAAATTGGCAACGGTTTCACAGATGTAGGGCGGGTCGTTTTCAAAATGTGTCTCTCGCCTGAACGCCGCGCACATTCGTTTCGAAAATTTGCAAGAGCTTCACGAATTGAGGACGGGTGGTTTACAAAATGTGGTTCTCGCCTCAGTGACGCGCACATTCGATTTAAAAATGTGGCTCTCGCCTTAGCGCCTCGTTTGAAACAATTGCAAGAGCTTCACGGATTGAGGGCGGCTCCTTTTCAAAATGTGGTTCTCGCTTTAGCGCCGCGCGTATCCTTTTTTCAAAATTTGCAAGAGTTTCACGGATTCCCATGACCGACGTACCAGGAATGGTGTTTTGGAAGTGTTCACGAGTATGAGGGCGCACAGTTACCATGATTCGCGGTGTTGAAGTCCCAGGAATGGCGTTCTGGCACGATCCTGGATCGTTAAGACGCAACAGTGATTGAGGTTGATCCGTGGCGTTGGAATCCCGAGAGCATTTTTTGGGCATGCTTCAGAGTCTTCAAACAGTTGGCGGAAATGAACCGTTGTAGGGGGGAGGGTTTGTTCCAACATCGTTGGCGACTCTTGGGTTTACGGTGGTCTTCTTTCTCCTCCTCCTCTTCCTCCTCCTCCTCCTCCTCATGTTCCTCCTCCTCCTCCTCCTCCTCCTCCTCCTCCTCCTCCTCATGCTCCTCCCCCTGCTTCTCCTCCTCCTCATCCTCATCCTCCTCCTCCTCCTCCCTATTCCTCCTCCTCCTCCTCCTCCTCCTACTCCTACTCCTCCTCCTCCTCCACCTCCTCTTCCTCCTCCTCCTCCTCCTCCTCCTCCTCCTCCTCCTCCTCCTCGTTGTTTCGAAACCAAGATCGGCGCCTGCGACGGCCCCCTTGCGCAATCTGTCTTGAAGATCGGCGCCTACGATGGATTTCTTCACGACGACGACGACGACGACGACGACGACGACGGCCCCCCGCCCGAGCATCGCAGACTCCCGACGACTCCCCAGCTGCCTTCGCTCCAATCCGCAACCGCGGGGGCTATGATGGATGAAGAACACTCCCTTCAGCCTTGGCGAAAAACATATCCGTATAGACGGCCTCGCGGGCAAGGCCCATGGTCCGCGACCCAGCGGATTCGGAGCGTTTCGTTGCGGATGCTCCGCGCGGAACGTGTCTTTGCGACCGCGTAGCCGCGGGATCGCGCCCCGGAATCCAGACCGCGAGGGCGTGAATATGGATACGCTCGCCGCCCGTGATTCCCGTGCCTCCCCTCCCGTTTTGCCTGCTCTTCTGGCTACCGCTTGCTGGCTTTTTGTCCGCCAGGGCTGGACCTAAACGCTGCTTTGCTGGACTTCGGCTGCGTTTTGTTTTTCGATTTGGTAGGGAGGTACCGGAAAACAGGTAGAGCAAAACGAAACAGCACGGAAAAAAACAAAAAACAACGTTTAGGTTCAGCCATGCTTTGTTAAGGCCACCGCCTGCTGGCTTGTTGTCCGCGGTGCGCTCGGCACGTTGCGGCCTGCCCCCCCCTCGTGGGCGGGGCGGGCTGGCGGCGGAAGTGGTACGGTAGGTTCGTGTCGTGTCGACCGGCGGCGACCCCGCCAGCGGCGTTCAATTTTGAACGCCGCGGGCGACCCAGAATCGTTCGATGTGGAACGATTTGGACGTTTCGGAAACGGCCGATCGTTCAAGGTGTCAGAACTATTTGCAGGTGGACCTCTGAAGCTCTCCGCTGCCTCTGGCGGTGTGCTTTGCGAGCGGGAGCACAGCAAAGCCACAGGAAAGCGCGGCATCGACAGTGCAGCTCCGCACGCGTGACACAAGTTAACGAGCAGGAGCACAGCAAAGCCCCAGGAGAGCGAGGCTTTGACAGCGTAGCTCAACACTGACGGAAGGATCCCCGCGGGGCCAGAGACCAACGCCGAGGCCGTCACGACACGAGCCTGCCGTGCTCTCGCGCCACGCAGACTTCAGCCCCCCACACACGCGAGGAGCGGCGCGACGCTGCACCCGGCGTGCTCGGACGGGGCTGGGACCAAGTCGCTTGGCATCGCTCGGACGTGTGCATTTTTTCTCGGCGAGCACACTCGAGGACCATCCTGGACCATCGAGCAAAAAAAAAACACGCACGAAACCGAAGAATGCACGGGAAATGGACGATCGAGCGACGGCAAGGTCGGGCTTGTCCCTCCACGGTTAGGATGTTCCAACCGACTTTCGCCTCGACCACGAGAAAGAATTTCGAGCACCAAAAAAGGTACCGAAATTCGAGGATGTTCACGTGCCGCCCGGGGAGACACTCGTCCGACACTGTTTCGACACTCTTTCGACACTGATCCGGATGCTCGAATGTATTCCTGGGATGTGGTTTTCAAGTACAATGGGAGCAAGATAACTCTACGGGAGGAATCTTCAACGGGAGTCAAAAAGTGGTCGGGGAACGATTTTTTGACGGGGCTGGGATCAAGTCGGGCCTGTCCCTTTGCAGGAGGAATCTTCAACGAGAGCCAAAAAATGGTTTGGGGACGATTTGTTTGACAGGACGGGGACCAAGTCGGACCTGTCCCTCTACGGGAGGAATCTTCAACGAGAGTCAAAAAAATGTCTGGGGACGATTTGTTTGACGGGGCTGGGACCAAGTCGGGCTTGTCCCCCTGCAGGAGGAATCTTCAATGAGAGTGAAAAAATGGTCTGGGGACGATTTTTTGACGGGGCTGGGACCAAGTCGGGCCTGTCCCTCTACGGGAGGAATCTTCAACGAGAGTCAAAAAAATGGTCTGGGGACGATTTTTTGACGGGGCTGGGACCAAGTCGGGTCTGTCCCTCTGCGGGAGGAATCTCCAAAGAGAGTCAACAGAATAGTCAGGGGACGATTTGTTTGACGGGGCTGGGACCAAGCCGGGCCTGTCCCTCTGCGGGGGGATTCTTCAAAGCGAGTCCAAAAATATTATGGGAACGATTTTTTGACGGGGCTGGGACCAAGTCGGGTCTGTCCCTCTACGGGAGGAATCTTCAAAGTGAGTCCCAAAAAAATAGTCTGGGGACAATGTTTCTATCAGTTTGGGGGTATTTTTAATTCTTCGTCCAAAATCAGCCTGCAGGGGGACACGCTGGGACGAGGATAAATCCGTTCCAGAGCGCTCCAGCATAGTACATGTATGAAATCGGTGAATCTGCGCTGAAGGCATCAATTGCCACCATCCAGTGTCTTCCTCCTTCCCTCCTCTCCTGCAAGCTTCCTTTCCGAGCGTAACGCCACCCGCCGCCCAGCACTGGTCCATGCACAGTGGCTGCATCCCAGCGCGCTTGCATTCAGAATTCCACGTTCCACATGTTTAAATGCAGTTATATCACATGTACCAATGCCAACGAAATACACGTTATCAATTCAATTCAGAATGCTGGTATATTTAAATGCACGTGCAAATAAACTTGCATGGCCTTCGTTTCACATATATCAATGCCGATGCACCGTCTAGGCGCGGCTTCTGCAGTCAGTCAGTCAGTCAGAGCGTTCCAGGGCGCTCTCAGAGGGTCCCGGGCGCGGCGCCCGAGACGTCCTCCAGAGCCGCCGGAGCTCAGAGATTCCCGATGTATCTCCACCCGATTTGATCCTCGTCCTGGCTTCGTCTGGCACCCGCGACTCGCGAGAACGGCGTGGCGCTTCGTCCGACGTTCGACGACGACGCTGCCCCCTCGCCCCCCCCAGGCGACCGGCCGCTCCAATTCTTTCGACGCTTGGGTCCTACAAATCCTCAGAAATCCCTTCGGAGTCCGAGGAATCCACTTCAGATCCCTAGAAATCCTTCAGGAATCCTAGGGGGGCCGCTCAGATCCTTAGAAATTCTTGAGAAATCCTTGGGACCCCGTTCAGGTCCTCAGAAATCCTGTTGGAATCCTATGGATCCAGAGGGGCCAGTTCTTCGTCCCGAGTGCTTTCTTCACTCTCCCGAAGCCCGGCGAGGGCCCCCGCATGGGCCGAAAACCGCCAAATTCCCGCCGCTCCCGTTTCTGTTGGAGCGTCGGATCTCTGGGGACGTTCGACGACGGTTAGGTCGGGCATGTCCCCCTACAGGCGGATTTTGGACGGAGTGTAACAGTAGCCAAAGAATACCCAAACATGGCCAAACAAATAACGCAAAAGAGTCCCCAGAGTATCTTTTTATTATTTTTGGATTTTCCTCGTGTAAGGAAACACGCCCGACCTCAGACGACGGCGCTGCCCCCTCGCCCCTGCGTCCTCCTCCTCCTCCTCCTCCTCCTCCTCCTCCTCCTCCTCCTCCTCCTCCTCCTCCTCCTCCTCCTCCTCCTCCTCCTACTCCTACTCCTCCTCCTCCTCCTCCTCCTCTTCCTCCCCTCCTCTCTCCTCCTCCTCCTCCGCCTCCTCCTCCTCCTCCTCCTCCTCCTCCTCCCTCCCTCACTCCCTCCCTCCCTCCCTCCCTCCCTCCCTCCCTCCCTCCCTCTCCCTCCCTCTTCCTCCTCCTCCCCCTCGCCCCCCTGCGTCCTGCGGAGGTGGCCGCCCCGGTTCCGGGCGGCGGGGCGGGCGACAGCCCGTCGGAGGCCGCCTCGGGGCGGGAGGGGTCCGCGCTGGGGGGGGCCACGGCGGCGAGGTCGGCCGTCGATCGCTCGATCGGGGATCCATCGGCCATCGATCGATGGAGGAGCTGAAGGTTTTGAGTCGGCGGCAGACAGGACTGGGCCTGAACCTCCTCCTCCTCCTCCTCCTCCTCCTCCTCCTCCTCCTCCTCCTCCTCCCTCCTCCCTCCCTCCCTCCCTCCCTCCCTCCCTCCCTCGCTCCCTCCAACTCCTCCTCCTCCTCCTCCTCCTCCTCCTCCTCCTCCTCCTCCTCCTCCTCCTCCTCCTCCTCCCCCTCCTCCTCCTCCTCTTCCGTAGCCATTTTGGCTCAAGGCTATGAACCGTCCCGACGACCGCGAGTCTTTCGGGGCGACCTCTGAGCGCGAGGGAGGTTCCAGTGCGAGGCAGGCGTTTCAGCCTGACAGTGTCTCTCGGCCTTCACTGCGGGATCTGGGCCCCCGCGCCAGTTTTGTCAGAGACATGCCGAGGATGCGCCCATACACGGTATGTGGCTCGTGTTCAGGATGGGTCTTCGACTGGAAGCTCCAGCGATCGGGGGGCTGGTGCGATCGGTGTGGTGACGTCATTGATTCACCTGCCTGGCGGTCTTGCGGGGACCAGGAGACCCGAGGGGAGAGACCGCCGTGGTGGACGTCGAACCGAGCCCGCCTCACCCCAGAGCAGGAGCTTGATAGTCTCATCAAGAAGTTCGAAGAAAAGATAGGCAGCTACAAGGTCGAAGTGGATCTTCAGGCGCTGCGGGACTTCAAAGGTCGAGTCGTGGATGCGGTCCCAAAGAAGCCGAAGCGTGACTTACCTCAGACGGTTGCCCTCAAGCAGGCTGTCAACCGTAAGGAGCAGGCTCAGCGGGACCTCGACGCGGCCACCACGGCGCTGCTGGCTGCCCAGCAGAAGGCCCAGGAGGCGCAGGCCCTTCAGGACGCGGCGGCCCTCAAGATGGCAGAGGCTGAGGCAGACCACCAGCGCGTCCTTGACGAGTACTACGCGCAGTCGAGGTCGGTCCCAGCACAGGCCGTCCCACCTGTGCAAGGCTGGAAGGCCCCCGAGGTTGACGAGTCACTCTTCGAGGAGCTGGACAGCTACGATGCCCAGGATCGCGCCAAGCTGCTCAAATTCAAGGCGGACATGCAGTCATTGGCAGAGTTGGTCAGCAGCGCGTACGCCCAGTACAAAGAGTTCGATGAGTTGGCGAAGCAGGCGAAGGCGGCGCAGCAGGCCCACTTGGAGAAAAGGCGCATGGTGGGCGGTGCCGAGGAGGAAGACGTGCCCGCAGTCCCTGGGGCGGTGCAGTCGCAGGAAGTGGACAAGGTTGCGGCTCAGGAGCCGTCGGCGGTGGACGCGCCCAAGCAGCAGATCGCGATCGAGCGCGTCAAGGAGCAGTCGAAGGCCCGCCTCCGTCAGGCCCGAGGCGCGGGTACCCCGGCAGCCCCGGCTTCCTCGGCTGCCCCCGCGGCTGCGCAGACGCACGCTGAGAAGGACGACGACGACATGGGCCAGCCTCCTGATGCTGCGCCTCGCGTTTAGCATCACTTTCGGCAACATCACGAAGTGGGGCCCGCAGGCCCACAAGTACCTCAACGAGGCAGGCAACAAGATGGACGTTTTCATGATGCGCGAGACGCACGTGACAAAGGAACAGATCCCGAAGGTGAAGCAGGAACTATCGCTTGATGGATGGCGACTGATGGCCACACCTGCGACGCCGACGCGACGCTCTCAGCCGGGGTCATCGGGGGGAGAGCTCATTGCTATTCGGTCGCATGTGGCGGCCACAGGTTTCGACTCGGTGCGGGAGCTGGTGCACCAGCAGGGCCACAGGGACCCGTTCTCAGGCTTCTCCGCGGCCACGCTTCATTTACGGGGAGGCAACTTGGTGGTTATTGTAGCCTACCTGGTTCCAAAAGATGGCCTTGTCGGCGTCAACGCGGCGAAGATCAGTGCACTGGCTTCGTTTGTGCTCTCCCTCACGGACCCCATGGGTCATTCTGGGCGATTGGAACATCCCGTTTCAGCGCATGCAGAAGGAGGATTTCGTTTCCAAAATTGGAGGCCAGCTATTACGGCCAGATGTGGACATCACTTGTGACAAAGGTCGAGGCAGCCTCATTGATTACGGCATCTGCAGGAGTGATCTGGCGCCGCGCCTCTCCCCCGAGGCGACGCACCGAGTGCCGTGGAAGACGCATTGTGGACTTCGGTTGCACGTGGGAGGCATGGCACAGGCGCGGCGGTACCGTGCTGCGGCAGTCCCGCGGCCACTCCCGCTACCTGCACGGCCACACCCAGCCCCAGACCCCACATGCAAGACCTCGATGCGGAAGTTGGAGATGCAGAAAAGGAGGGCTGCGCAATTGGACGAGCACCTACAGGAGGCCCACGTGGAGCTCGCGGACCACATGGAGGTGGAGACCACGCCAGCCCCGTACCTCATCCCACTCGAAGTCTGGAACAGGAGCACCTCGGCTGTGCAGGCTGGGGCGACGATGACGATGACGAAGGAGATGGAGCAGACGGTCGGCGACCTCACGTACGGCAACCCGCAGCAGTGGCAGGCCGTGGACCAGGTCACCCTAGAGTACGCGCAGTGGGTCACAGCGATGGAGCACGCCACCTTGGAGGTAAGTGACGTCACGGACGACATGCGCGACTCGTACCTTGGAAGGGCGTGCGGCTTGGGCTCTCGGCTCACGAGGGCGCGGCCCTCGCCTGGGCGGGCGCGCACGCGCTTTGCGCCTGCTGAACATTGGGGAGCGTGCACAACTCTGGTGGGTAGGTACCTGGCGCTACGACTACACCACACAGATTTTCGTCAGCAACGCAAGTGCTTGAAAGACTTGGAGGCCCAGCTGAGCACTCTGAAGGCGTTGCCCCAGGATGAGGTCGTTGGCAAGAAGGTTCTCGAGATAGAGCGCCAGGATGTGTATGAGCTTGGTGGCCGATTGGGGTCGCTCGAGATACAGCAGGTGCAGGCGTTGTTGGCCAGGTTTGAGAAGCACCATGCATTGGCGCAGGCCCGTGGCTTTGCGACGCAGCGGAGGAGCTTTACCTTGTGGGCCAAGGAGATGTGGAAGCGCAAGCCTGGTGCCCTTCATCGCCATGTCAAGGAGCCACCTGCGCCCACGGTCATCATGATTCCGAACTCGGCTGACCAGATTGCGGACCCAGACACGGTCATGGAGCACAAGGCTCGGCACTGGGAGGGCATCTGGACGGACCCTGTGGACACGCGGAGCCAGCTCACGGAGTACCTCGCCACCCTTTCGGCTCAAGCTGCTGAGGAGGAACTGGAGCCGATTTCTCTCGCGCAGTTGGATTACGCGTTGAATAAGTCGAGTGATGCGAAGGCGCTGGGCTTTGATATGATTGCACCAGGCAACGTACGACGGCTGCCAGATCCAGCGCGAGAGCAGGTGTTACGCATTCTCTCACTGCGTGAACGTGAGTGCGCGTGGCCTAGGCAGCGCTCTGTCACACGATGTGATATTGCGGCGAAACCTCGTGGAGGAGACCGCATCCTCGGCATGACGGCTCTACTCCCAAAGCTGCGGGCAAATGCCGAGCTACCCTTAGCGAGACGTGGTCGCAGACACTTTCGGACCACTGGGACACGGCCATTCGTGGATCGTCGGCGTTGCGTGCTGGCCTGGTCAGAGCGTGCTTGGATGAGTCAGGTGTGAAGCTGGGAGTCACCTCACTCACGCTGCAATTGGACATCCAGAAGTTCTATGATTCTGTTTCCCTGCTAATGCTTCTGCGGCTTGCCAGGAAGGTTGGTTACCCTGCGGCTTTGACTCCCTTGGAAGTTCAACAATTCTTGGCGCCTAGATACCTGCAGGAACGAGCTGTATTGAGTCGCCCGGTTCTACCATCAAGATCAATTGCGGCGGGATCCCCACGTGGAGTGGGACTGGCCAAGCTGTTTTTGCATCCGATCCTGGAGTTCGTTCATCGGCGGTCCCCTGCGACGGGGCTCTGGACGTTTGTGGATGACACCACGGCCAGGTGCGAAGGTAGTCGCGCGTCGGTGGGGCAGGCCATGATAGCTGCCGCCATGGACCTCCAAGAGGGCCTCGAGAATCAGCGCATGGTCATTTCGGACAAGACCGTACTTATTGGCTCAAACCCTGCGGTGACCAAGCGGACGGCTCGCGCACTGAGAGCTCGCGGTTTCCCTGTTCAGGCTGTGAATGAGGCAGTGGACCTTGGCTTGGATGCGGCTGCTGGACGGAAGCGCACAGTGCTGAAGGCCAAGAAGCGGATCAGGATTGCCATGCGACGTGCTGGGAAAATTAACAGGTTGAGGCGAGTTGGTGCGCTGACGAGAATATCTTGTGGGTTGTGGAATACTGGTGCAGTCCCTCGGGCGTTGCATGGCCATCAAGACTTTGGCATGAGCAAGGCAGATTTGATGCGTATGAGGCGACAAGCTGGAAAGATGGTTGGAGGACGAGCGAGAGGACGCTGCCTAACTACTACATTGGCGTGTGACCCTGCGGTACTTGACCCTGCGCTGGGGATCCCGTTGCAGGTCGTGCGTGAGTGGGTTACACTATGGCTGCGACATCCTGATCTCCATGATCGAGTGATTCGAGCCTGGCCGTCGATACGTGAGAGACTGCAGAAGGCTGCGTTACGTCGCTGGGCTTATGTGCGGGAGCCCATTGCCACGGTCCAGGCCACGCTGATGGATACTGGCTGGGACCCTGTTGCTGCTACGTCTTGGCTTCGACCTACGGAGTGCGATTCCGAGCCTGTTGATCAATGGGACATTCCCTCGCGTCACGATGCAGGTTTCTCCGCTCCGGCTTCCTTCGAGGCTCTGTTCGAGGACCTGGCGGCGGATATCCGTGGGATACTGTGGCGTGAGGCTGCCAAGCATGAGGCGGGACAGGGCCTTGCTGAGGGCGCGGATTTGATTCCCTTCTGGCGAGAGCAACGCAGGCTGGAGCGCCATGGAGACCGAGCGCTGGCGGCTGCAAACGTCACTGTCGTCAGTGGTGGCCAGTGGACCAGACAGAGGATGCTGTCCCAGGGCTACCTCGCGGAGGCCACCTGTGTCCGCTGCGGCAAAAGCGCTGAATCTCTCTTCCATCGCATCTGGGAGTGTGAGAAAAATACTGAGCATGAGGATTACTCTCGTACAGATTGTCTGGTGCCGCTTGCAGTTTCGTCGCACGAGGCCGAACCTTCCCTCTGGCTTCGGGGCCTCCCTCCCTCGCGCCTCACCCACCCTGTTTTTGATGAGGGGCAGGTTCGGGGAGTCGAGGAGCGATTTGGGAGCCCCGCCAGTTTCGCGGAAGGCCAGTGGGAAGGTCGTTGCTTCATTTTTGGAGACGGATCTGGTGGGAAGTACAGCGATGACCCACGACGTCGGCGTTGCGGATCCGCCATCGTTGTTTTGTCCAGGTCTCAGCAGGCTTTTGATATTGTCGCTGCCTTGGCGAAGCCCTTGGCGGGCGAGAAACAGACTGTCCCGCGTGCTGAAGTTTTGCGTTTGTCTTGGCGTTAGCGGAGGTCCGAGGCCCGTTTACCTTTGTGACCGACCACCTTCCCTTGTTTTGGACCTGGGGATCCCGCGTTAGGGAGCCTAGACCGTCGGGACCAAACGAGGACCTTTGGACCGAAGCGAGAGTGTTGTGGCAGTCTCGAGCTGATAGGGAGAAGATTCAGGTGATCTGGACCGCGTCTCACAGAGATGAATCTTCTGAGTTAGTATGCTCCCAGTGGGACTTGTTTCTAGTCTGTGGGAACTCGTCGGCTGACATTTGGGCTGGGAGGGCGACGGAGTTGGCGGGAGAGACAGCTTTGCTTGGCGAGTGGCCTGACGTGGAACGTGTCGACGCCACCGCCTCGCTCATCCGTAGGCGTGCCCGTCGTGCGATGATCGATGCGACTGCGGCTGATGATGCACGTTTCTCCCGCCAGCCCTGCGTCGCCCGCCTTCCCAAGCTCGAGAGGTTGCTGAGTCTGTCGGCCCACCAGTTGAGGCGTGTCGAGGTGAAGTGGGTGTGTGTCAAGTGTCAGATGGTGGTGGCCGACGCCAGCATACAGTCGTTTGCTGCGACCCCGTGTGCCAGTGCCTCCACCTTAGGAGTGGAGGCCTGCCCTGTGGCTCCGCTTGCAGTGCGCACAGCGGCGCTCGAGATCCACCCGAGCCATCGCTGCAGTTTCTTTCCGCGTTGGTTCCTCACATGTTGCACGGGCTGTGGCTTTTATGCCACGACGGACCCGCGTTCTCTCAAGAGCACCTGTCGAGGACCGCCCCCGAAGGGGACCGAGAACCTCAGACGTCTTTCGAAGGGCCTCTTCCCGAGACGCGAAGGGCCCCCCAGGCCGATTCTGGCGGCCATGGCGCTGCGAGACCAACTGATTTTGGTCGAGTCGTTTGCGGTCGTCTCGTCGGAGGATGGAAGGTCCCGAGCGCCGCAGGTTCCTCCTCCATCCCGTCCTCCCACAAGAGGAGGCCCAGGCGGCGACGCTGCCGAGCTCAGCGGAGACCCACCAGCTGGTGGGCAAGGACTGGGGCGGCCCGCCTGGGAGGGGTTCGAGGAGGAGGAGGACTGGGTTTTCTGACCCTCCTTTTGTTGCGGCCCCGTGCGGGGCCGAGGACAGTGGTCCGCTCTCAGCTACTCCCAGCTACTCCTCCTCCTCCTCCTCCCTCTCCCCCCTCCCCCCCTCCCTCCCTCCCTCCCTCCCTCCCTCCCTCCCTCCTTCTCCTCCTCCTCCTCCTCCTCCTCCTCCTCCTCCTCCTCCTCCTCCTCCTCCTCCTCCTCCTCCTCCCTCCTCCTCCCTCCCCCTCCTCCTCCCCTTCCCTCCCTCCCTCCCTCCTCCTCCTCCTCCTTCTTCCTCCTCCTTTTCCTCCTCATTGTGCTCCTCCTCCCTCCCTCCCTCCCTCCCTCCCTCCCTCCTCTTCCTCCTCCTCCACCTCTTCCTCCTCCTCCTCCTCCTCCTCCGGCTACCGGTCGTTTTTGTCCACAGGGGTCGGGGGTGGACGTTGCGAAATTTGTATCGGCGGGGTGCCGCAAGGTTTCTGTCATTGAGTGTAGCACGGCCTTCGGTCTCTGTGCGGAACGCAGCGGGCATTGGGCTTGGGGGTGGACGTTGCGAAACCTGCATCGGCGGGACTTGCGCTGCGCGCGGCCTCGTCGTTGGGTGTAGCACGGCCCTCGGTCTCAGCCTTGCCCTGCTGGCGGCGGCGTCAGCCAGGCGCCTGGGTGGCTATTCCCATGTGGTCTGGCCCCCAGGGATTTGCGTTTTCCGTGAGAGGTGGTGGCGTGTGCCACGTAAGTTCGGTCGGGCCTTGTGTCCAGTCACATTTGGGGTTTTTGGGCAGGCCCCAGTGCGCAATGCCAATCGTTTCGACAGGGTGGCCTCGTGCCCCAATGAACCATGTCGGTTCGGTTGGGCCGCGAGTCGTCCGACGTCAAGGGGCAGCTCCCGTACCCTGAACCGCGTTCTTCACTTGATGCGAAGGTAGAGCAGTGTCTGTGCGCAGGCGGCGACTGTCTTTTGAGCCTTCAGCCTCCTCCTCCTCCTCTTCCCCCTCCCGTCGTCGTCTTCATTGTTTCGCTGCGTGTGCCGCTGAAAAAATATTAGTTGCCAACTGTTGGTGGGACCCCAGTCCTTCAATAAGGCCGCCGAACAATAGCTATTCACCCCCTGTTGGGGGAGTCCAAAGAACGTTCAGGGCTAGTAAGGATTAGCAGCTTTCCAAGGTTACCCTTGCGTCCTTTACCCTTCGGCCCATCCTGTGCCACTTTCGCTGGCCGCGCCCCACTCGCAGAGCGTCGGCATGGCCTTCCGAGGCCCTTGTGCACCCTGATCGTGCGTCCTTTTGATACGGGTTGGCTGCATCGAGGTTTGTTCTTTCTCCCCCCGGCTTCGGGGGGCCATCCCGAGCGGATCTGGGACGAGCAATTGCCCCAGGGAGCGGGTCGTCGGGGGGCGACGGTCCCGTCGCCGCCGTCGTCAATCGATCGCTCGAGGATCGTGTCCCCCTCCCCCCCCGAGGCCTCGGAATCGATCGAGCATCGATCGATCGTCGATCGATCGACCGATCGCCGATCGACCGAAATCGAGGATCCTCGATCGAGGATCGATCGAAATCGAGGTCGAGGCTCGTCGATCGAAATCGAAGTCGAGATCGAGGAGCGAGTTCGGCCTCGCGCGGCCGCCTGCGGGCCCGGGGGCCGTCCTGCAAGCGGACCCGGGCCCACAGCGGGTGCCCCACAGGGGAGCGGGTCCTATCGTCGGCGCGGGCGCCGCGGGGGGGTCGCCCTGGACGTCTCAGAAGGCCTCCTCTCTGCACGCACGAGATGGGTACTGAAAGAATGGGTACTATGCCCAACAGCGGATCTTGTTCATTTTGAACAGGGCTCGCTGTCCACGCCGCCGCGGCCTGTGTCCATTCGAGACAGGAGGCCGCCTGCCCAACAGCGGCCGCCGTTGGTTTGGGACAGCATTTGCTGTTGGGCATTGTACCCATTTTTTCGGTACCCATTTCGGGCGTCCAAATGCTCGGGAGCAACGATAGGGGGGGATAGGCACAGGGGGGAGGCATCGCCCATTGATCGCCGATAAGGGGCCCGAGAGCCCCGACCTGCCCAGGAAGGTGCGGGCGGACGCACCATTTGGGGGCCCATCGCCGATCTATCGGCGAGGGTATCGCCGATTCCAGGTCGATGCATCCCCCCCTATGCCAGTCACCCCTGTCGTTGCCCCTCGAGGCTTCCGGGCAGCCCTGGAGCTCGCTCGACGCCACGGCTGGGCGCCGACCGAAAATCAGTATCGTTCAACCCCATCCCCAGTCCCATCCCCACCCCGATCCCCACCATCCCACCACCCCAGGTGGAGACATGCCCCTCGAAGCCCGAAGGGAACCGCCTATATCCCCATCTCGGGGGTAAATCCGCCAGTGGGGCCCAGGCCACGCCAGCGGGGAGAGGGATCGGTTAAACGATGCTCAGAAAAAATTGGCCGGGGCAGCCCTGGGTGTCCTCTCCACTGTCGCTTCGTCGTTCGTTCTTCCCCCCCTGCGCTCGTGTCCTCGTCGTCCTCGTCTTAAGTCGGGTCTGTTTCTCTACAGGAGGAGTAGTCCAAAATAGGAAAAAAGTTTGGGGACGATTTAGGGGGCAGTGTTTGACTATTTTAGGGTAGGTGTTGACTACGTGTATTTTTCGTCGAAAATCCGCCTGTAGGGGGACATGCCCGACCTGATTCTGGTCCTCGTCCTCGCCGTCCTCCTCCGAGTCATGTGGCCCAGCGCGGGGCCGATCATCCCTGAGCCGACGCACTTCTGTGATTCTGCCCCGTCGTTGGGCTTACAGTGGAGACCCATGACAAGAGAAACACCCTGCTTGCCTCCAGGGTGCCCGGGGTTTCTTAGGTTTCGATGGCTTTGCTATGGAAAGCGTGGCGTTCCAACTCCCAAAATCAATGGACGTCATGGAGTCTCAGGGTTGGGTTTCTGGTGGAAGGTTTCTTGTGGTCGGGCCCCTTCTGTATCCTGCCCCGTCGTTGGGCTTACGGTGGGGGCCTCGGTTAAAGATTGCGCCCAGGAGACTCGAAGCCCGGGAGGATTCCTTATCCGAGGAGGGCGGCGGTGATACCCATGGCCCGGCCTCAACTGGCGCTCCAGCGGCGCTCAGGCCTTGGACTCTGGATCCGAGGCCTCCTCATCCAAGGCCCTCACCCAGGAGTCAGGCGATCGCAAACAGGGATCAAGGGGGCGTGGATTCGCGACGGTTCCCGTTTCCATGGAAAATCGCGGATTTCCGCCGCCAAGCGCGGCGGCACCGGCCGCATTTTGGGAAGGCACCTCCCCCGATCCATGGATTTGGCGACCGCGCGCCAAATCCATGTCCATGGATCGCTAATCCATGTCTGCGCGCCCCCGAAGCTGGCGCTCCAGCGGCGCTCAGGCCTTGGACTCTGGATCCGAGGCTTTTTCCTCCTCCTCCTCCTCCTCCTCCTCCTCCTCCTTCTCCTCCTCCTCCTTAGCCTCCTCAGCCTCCTCAACCGCCTTACCCTCCTCCACCTCCTCCTACACCTCCTCCTCCTCCTCCTCCTCTTCCTCCTCCTCAGCCTCCTCAACCGCCTCCTCATCATCCTCCTCCTCCTCCGCCTCCTCCTCCTCCCTCCTCCTTAGCCTCCTCAGCCTCCTCAACCGCCTTATCCTCCTCCTCTTCCTCCTCCACCTCTTCCTACTCCTCTTCCTCCTCCTCAGCCTCCTCAACCGCCTCATCCTCCTCCTCATCCTCCTCCTCCTTTCCTCCTCCTCCTCCTCCTCCTCCTCCCTCCTCCTCCTCCTCCCTCCTCCTCCTCCTCCTCCTCCTCCTCCTCCTCCTCCTCCTCCTCCTCCTCCTCCTCCTCCTCCTCCTCCTCCTCCTCCTCCTCCTCCTCCTCCTCCTCCCTCTCCTACCCATGGTAGCAGTGGTGGAAAATGGGCCCGTCAGAGGATGCATCGATCCCCAGTCGCCCACTGATCGCCGACGGGCGCCCGATGGCCCGCCCCGCTCCGCCCAGGGAAGGTGCGGATCCGCCATCGGGCGCTCCTCCCCCGACGTCTGTCGGCGAGGGCTCGCCCGTTCCCGGTCGAGGCGCCCCCCCGTGCGCTGCCCCCCGCTGGCCTGGAGTACTCCCCGTAGACGGGCTAACGGCGATGTAGGCAACGGCGATGTAGGTGTCGGTAGTGTGGGAACGCGTGGGTCGCGCTCTCCTACAATTCGCTGTGTCGTGTTCGCTCGATCCGTTCGCAGATTGGACGTGCAGGAACACGCGGCTCGTGATTTTTCCTACAATCTGGTGCACACCATCACCGTTGAGCAACATCGCCGTTCGCCCGGCCTTGGGACTCCGGACACCTTGGGCTGCCCCCGTGAGCGAGACGGTGCGGCCGCCCGAGGCAGCACGTCAGTGCTGCCCACGGGTCCGCCTTCGGAGACGTCAAGGTGCACCTTCTGGGGGGGGTACTTCTCAGCATCGGCGCAGGCACATGTGTGGCTCAAAACCGGCCAAATCTGGCACAATCCAGCTTGATCTGGCCTGACCGCTCAATCCCGCTCAGCCTTGGGCTCAAGCTGGGCTGCCCCAGCTCGGTGGCCCCTGGATCGGCCCGGAGACTTGCGAACAGTTCTCGCGGAGACTTCCCAGAAGTCGCCTCCCGAGAGAGGCCTCTCACAAGCAGCGACTGCGAGACGACTGGGGGGTGGCCTGGGGCGCCACGGTGGGCCACCGAGTCCGGGGGCCTCGCATCCCTGCACCGGCGTTCGAGGCGGCACTGGGGTTGAGACTGGCCCGGACTGCTCGGGGGGCCTGGGCGGGCTGTCCGTGCGCAGCCCGAAGCCTCTCAGGACGGGAAAACGTACGAACACCAGCAATCGTCGGTTCCCAAGAGGAAATATGGGAAATAGGGTCGGACCGAGGTGTAAGATCGAGGTCGGTTCGGGGAGGGTGCCTTAAATGTTTTTGGTGTTTGTTGGATGCTCCTGTGCATCCTGGGGGAGGACTTTCTTCGTGTTTGGGGTGTTCTGGCCAGCGGAGGGTCTCATGTTATTGAAGAAAGTGATTCTGCCCTTAGTCTGGCTGTATGGGAAGTGGAGGGGAAATCGAAGATCCAGAAAGTATTGTGTTTTTGAATATTGGAATGTATGCCTGTCCATGTGTGTGTGTGTCGTTGGGCCCTTTCAGCCTTACCAAGACGGCAGTGGACCGGTTTCGTGAACCGTTTTCGTCTTGATCCCGTTTTGCAGCAAAGGTGGATCGGAGACAGAGCGGGGGAAGACGAGACGAAACGAACACGGAAAAACCAAAGTGTTTCGGTCGAGCCTGCATTATTTGGGGGGGCCATCCCCGGACACCAGGCCGCCCCAACTCTTTCGACGCGTGGGTCCCGGAGGTCCAGACCACTTCTCATGGGCCAGTTTCTGGTCTTGCGTCGTTTCTTGACGCTCCCCGAGGCCCGGCGACGGCCCCCGCGTAGGCCGAAAACCGGCAAGCTCACGCCCGCTCTCGTTTTTGCGGGAGCGTCGGACTTCTCGGGATGGTCGACGTACGAGTTCTGGGCCCCAGAGGTCCGGACAGCACTTCCCCAGGGCGGGTGTGTCGTCCCGAGCCGCTTCCTGTCAGGAGAGGAAGAACACACAGACACAATGAATCGTCGACTCCCAGGAAAATATAGGAAAGTATGGGAAATGGACGAGAACCCGGGAACCCTGCCATTTTGTGCCCACTTCTTTGGGTGTCCCAGGGCCCCATTCACCCTGACGCTCCCGAGGCCCGGGCCGCTATAGCACTGCCCGGGCCCCCCGAGAGCCGGCGCCGCGAGCAGAGAGGCAGCACCGCAGCCCAGGCATGAGTCGGGCCCGTCCCCCTACAGGGAGATTGTCGACGAAAAACAAGCAATACCCCAAAGATAGTCCAGAAATTATCCCAAAATAGTCTTGGGACTATGTTTTGAGTATGTTTTGACCTTTTTGTGGTAGTTTTGGTTTTTATACATATATATATACACATATATATATATAATTATATGTATGTGTGTATATATATATATATCACAAAAAATCGTCGAACCCCCCCCTGTAGGGGGACACGCCCGACATAAGCCCAGGCATGACCGCGTCGTGCATACATCGGGACGGGAAGTTGTTCAGGGCCCTTTGCGGCCTCGGGGGGGCCTCGCCGGGCCTCGGGGCCGTCGGAAAAGGATGCGGGGCGAGAAATTGGCCCTGGGGGAAGGCTCGGGACTTCCTGGGACCCCGCACTGAAAAAATCAGGACGTCGCACGTCTGGGAAGATATCGCGACCGCAGCCCTGGACCACATCGAGCCGGCCCCCTCCTCCCCCTCCTCCTCCTCCTCCTTCTCCTCCTCCTCCTTCTCCTCCTCCTCCTCCTCCTCCTCCTCCTTCTCCCTCCCCCATCTTCCCCACCCATCGCGCCACTCTGCGTCATGGTTCGAGCCAGATCGATCTCTGTGAGGGCCCGGGGGCCTCAAGGTGGGCGAGAACGCCCGGTTCTGAAGAGAATCGGGTCGCCAGGATCTCAGGGTTTTCTGAGCGTCGGATCCCTGTCGGCGGCGAGCGAGGGGGGAAATGAGGAGGAGAAGGCCTTCTCAGAAGGCGGCGGGACTTCTCAGAAGCCCTCGCGCCTTCTCAGAAGTTGTTGATGTCTTCGGGGAAGGCTTAGAAAACTTCTCAGAAGGCCGGGGGACTTCCGAGCCTTCCGAGAAGGCCTTCTCCTTCTCACTTCCCCCCCTCGCTCGCCGCCAACTCTGGGTCTGCGCGCAGCCCGAAGCCTCACCAAGGCGAGAGTGACGCACGGGCCGCGCCGCATCGCCGACGCATCGGCGATGCGGTGGCGATGCGGCGCGATCTCTGGGCCTGTGCGCAGCCCGAAGCCAGACCCCCGACGTCATGATTTTTCCATGGCGCGACCCCCAGAAGTCTGGACCCATTCCCTGGGACCGGCTTTTCACCCTGAGTTGTTTTATGGACGACCCCGAGGGCCGGTAAGGGCCCCCAGAGACCGAAAATAGCGAAACACTTTGCGTCGTGATTTTTCCATGACTCGACCCAGACATCTGGCCGCTCCAATTTTTTGGATGCGTGAGCCCCAGAGGTCCGGACCACTTCCCCAGGGCCAGTTTTTCGTCTTGAGTCGTTTTTTGACGTTCCCGAAGCCCCCAGGGGCCTCTGGAGGCCGAAAACTGCCAAAATCCCGCCGCTCCAATTTTTGTTGGAGCATCGGATCTCTGGGGAGGAGCCCTGGGACGCCTCACCAAAGGCGAGAGAAAGGCGAGAGGGGAGGAGGAGGAGGAGGAGGAGGAGGAGGAGGAGGAGGAAAAGGAACAGGAGGAGGAGGAGCAGGAGGAGGAGGTCGAGGATTGGGAGGAGGAGGAGGAGGAGGAGGAGGAGGAGGAGGAGGAGGAGGATTGGGAGGAGTATTGGGAGAAGGATTGGGAGGAGGAGGAGGAGGAGGAGGAGGATTGGGAGGAGGAGGAGGAGGATCAAAGGAGCATGAAGTATTGGTATTGATAGTTTTCCAGATTTCCAGGCTTTCCTGTTCTTCCGCGCGGGCTCCAGGGACGAATGGTCGAGCGCATTCCGTCGCGCAGGTTCTTTGCGTGATGTGCGCGGTGCATTTCTCGCGCATCGGAGCGCCCTCGGAGATTCCAAGCTGCATGCTGTATTGCTCTTGGGGAGTCCGCGAGTCGCAGTTGCCGCGGCGCTGTTGTCGAGGCAACCCTTTCGAGTGCTGTTCGCGGGCGCAAAGCGCGGCGCGCGCTGCGCCCAATCGCGCGCGGCGCGGTGCGTGAATCAGCCGGCCGCGCCCGTCGGACCGCCCGGAAATCATTTCTGGACTGCAGAAAGTTTTCAGAAAGCGCTTCCGTTTTTTGCTGGCGCAAGCGTTTCCAGAATTGTTCAAAAAGGAGCCCGGACAATTTCAACAACAAAAAGAAAACAAACAAAATGTTCTGAGGGGTGGAATGCGCCCGCCGCGCAGGACATCTGAAGAATTCTGATATCTGGATTTTTCCATAATGGCCAGAATTTTTCAAACTTGACCCCGGAATTTTTCAAAATCGATTCCGGCATTTTTCAAAAAGTAGGCCCGCCATTTTCAAAAACGCCCCCGGATTTTTTCAAATTTACCCTTGGAGAATGTCCCAGAGTCGCGCGTGATTTGCCTTACCAGGTCTTTGGAAATCCGCCGAGGCGCGCGGTGCGCGGCGGCGGGCGACGGGACGGTGCGCCACCGTCCACCCCCCCCCCGCGCTCGGCAACGAGAAAGGGAATCAGCAACTGCCCAATAGCCCCCTACGGGCGACCATTCGACTGCGAATGGGTGACCGACCAGCGGCGCCAGCCAGAGTAGACAACACTCGACGCTAAGTGCACCCCGCGCGAAGGCATTTAGAAATCCCGGAATCCCCGGAACGTATCAATAGCAC
>CAUYUJ010014800.1:312642-340905 GCA_963575745.1 Prorocentrum cordatum | reverse complement strand
TCGCCTTCCCTCTCTCCCGCCCCCCTCTTCTCGTCCCGCCCCGAAGGTCGGCTGCTGGCTAGCTCAGCTGGCCATTCGACCATCGCCTCGCGAAAGGAGGGCCGACACAAGTCCAGGAGACTCCTCCTCCCTCCTCCTCCCTCCTCCTCCTCCTCCTCCTGCTCCTCCTCCTCCCTCCTCCTCCTCCTCTTCCTCCTCCTCATCCCTTCTCCTCCTTCCTCCTCCTCCTCCTCCTCCTCCTCCTCCCCTCGCATTCTCCTCCTCCTTCCTCCTCCTCCTCCTCCTCTCCTCCTCCTCCTCATCCTCTCCTCCTCATCCCCCCTCCTCCTCCTCCTCCTCCTCCTCACCTCCCCTCCTCCCCCTCCTCCACCTCTTCCTCCTCCCTCCCCTCCTCCTCCTCTCCTTCCTCCCTCCCTCCTCCTCCCTCCTCCTCCTCTCCCCTCCTCCTCCTCCTCCTCCTCCTCCTCCTCCTCCCTCCTCCTCCTCCTCCTCTTCTCCTCTCCTCCTCCTACCTCCCCCTCCTCCTCCTCATCCTCCCCTTCCTCCTCCATCCTCCCCTCCTCATCATCCTCTCTCCCTCCTACTCCTCCTCCTTCCTCCTATCTCCTCCTCCTTCCTCCTCCTCCTCCTCCTCCCTCCCTCCTCCTCCTCCTCACTCCTCATCCCCCTCCCTCCTCCCTCCTCCCTCCTCCCTCCTCCCTCCTCCCTCCTCCCTCCTCCGTCCTCCCCATCTGCGGCGAGGCCGCAGCCCGTGGCCCCGGCCGGCAGCAGGGCCGCCGCCGCGGCCCCTGCGGGGATCCCGGCCCTGGTTCGCACGCGAAGGCCTGCGCGCCGCCCGGGGGGGAGGGGACGGCGGAGGGGGGGGAGGTCGGAGGGGCGATGGGACGGGGGACGGGGGGGAGCGGGTCGGAGGGGCACGAGGGATAGGGGGGGTGGTGGGGGGAGGGGCCAGGACGAAGGGGGGGGAGGGGGAGGGAGGGGTGGGAGGGAGCAGGACGAGGGGGGGGATAGGGGGAAGGGGCGTCGGAGGGCGAGGACGAGGGAGGGGACGGGGGGGGCTCGGAGTGGGCCAGGACGAGGGAGGGACGGGGGTGAGGGGTCGTTGAGGGGCCAGGGACGGAGGGGGGGGATGGGGGGGAGGGTCGGAGGGGGCCAGGACGAGGGAGGGGCGGGGGGGAGGGGTCGGAGGGGGCCAGGACGAGGAGGGGATGGAAGGGAGGGGTGGGAGAGGCGCCAGGACGAGGGGGGGAGGGGGGGGAGGGGGGGTCGGAGGGGGCCAGGACGAGGGAGGGGAACTCCAGATTCTGATGAAAATCCTGAACTGGAAATATTATGTTCTTTAAGCGAAAGCTATATGAACTAATGGCAATAAAGATGATAATCTTTTACTGCTTTGACTTGAGCCAGTACGTTACAGTACGGTACTGCTTCTAGCGTATGAGACAACATGCCTAACAGGTCCTAGACATAATAATCTCAACTCTGGTCCTATTTTCTTTAGGACATGTTGGATCTTATAAAAATGAAACCCAGTCGATTTTACTGGAGTTCGGTAGCGGCCCTAGGAAAGAGTGAGAGAGAGGAGAAGAGTAGGACAGCAGTCCTAAGTAAGCCATAACAGGCTTATCATATCCACCACGGCCACCAAATATAAATCCATTGAAATACATCACTGAAATAAATCCATTGAAATACATCTGATGATAATCCATCTCAAAGTGGTAGCCGATAAAGGTGAACATAAAATACTAGCTCCACAATTGAAGTCGAACAATGTTATGCATGTGGAGCTGCTCATATAACATCTCACATATAAACCAAACTCCAGATCATACTTCAGATTTTGATGAAAATGAAAATCCTGAACTGAAATATCATGGTCTTGTCGTGTCGGACTTGGTACTGTCTAGTCCAAATCCTTGCCTGACTCGCAGTGTACCTGCGATCGTCCAACAACCGGTGGTGATCAGCTCCAAGAGTGACTTGGAATCTGCTCCCACGAACTTTGTCAACATATCTGAAACCATCCACTTGGTACGTACATGATACAGTCGTCGTAATCTCAGGGTTCGTCGCTCTTCTCGAAGCGACAGAATACCCAAACGCTGAGACTTGTCCTGTGGTGTTCCTCGAAGTCCGCAACATAACTCCCACAGGTCCATGCAGTCAATGAAAGCGTCCACTGGTAAACTCAACTGCCCTCGGTCGAGTCGTTCTTGAAGCTGTAGTGGCTTCTGAGGTCCGCATAGAATGTTAATCTCCGGTTCTGTGAGCCTCATGCCGATAATCTGTGCCATGGGGACTCCTCGTGCTGCTGCCAACGTTTCCGCATGGGACGTGCTGTGTGAAACTCTCTTAGACTTGGTCGAAGTGACCACCAGTGCATGTAACTTACCACTGAGCCGATTGATCAGATTGTCCTGCAGATAATCTTGTCGATCACATAGAGGAAAATGTAGTCGGTCTTCTTGAAGACCTATCGTGACTCCTTCTGTGGCGAAATTGCTGTTCTTGTTGGCTGAAGAGGCGTCCGTAATACAAGAGATCCGTAGTGGTGCCTTGAGCTTCCTGTAGTAGATGCCAAACTTCTCTGGATTTTTCTTGAGTCTCTTGATCACTGCGTTGATCGCCAGGAGGTCCTTGATGGTCGGACTCTGTAGCTTGGTCTGTAGAGAAACAACATTGAATAGTTCCTCCAGTCGTGTTTGGCATGCCCAAAGTGCTCCACAAGTAAGAGATCTGAACGTCTTGTGTTCTGCTGCCGTACAGGGTGCATCTGGTACATCGACTCGCTCTTTTGGTATAACACATGGCGAAAGACATGATGTAAACTGATCTTGATGAATGCGTATACACGTCGGTACAATTCGTTCGAGCTGTAGGCCAGCATGTGTATATGGCATCGTCTGCCTCTTGAGCTTGCCGAATCTGGATTCCAACTTTTTGTGTATCCAATCGCGATAAAATCTGCTGCCAGTAATCTGTAAGTCGTCCACATGAACAGTCATGACTAAAACGATCACTTTGTTGCCCTTGTAATCGATGCCCCAGTAAAGATAGTTGTCGTCGAAAACCGATGATTTAGCTCCTGTCTTGTCTTTGAGAAACTCCAACAAGGCCAACTGAAACATCAATGGTGCGTCTGTGAAACCATACATTGCTCTCAAGCATTTGAGGGCATATCTGTGTCGATCCTTGTCTGCAACTTTCCAACTGGAAGATGCCTCCGGCATGCGTCGGAAGTGACTCCACACATTCTCCGGAGGAAGGATGTAGACTGTCCGGTCTTCGCGATACTCATAGCCGAGATTCCTTGCTTTCTCGCGTAGGTTGTCGTATCCAAGTCCTTGTAGAAAGGCCGTTGAAATATCCAGGCTCTCGGTGTCGACGTCGCCGTCATTCTCGTCGTTCACATGTAGAATACCTTCACAACATCCTAAACTCAAAACCAAACGCTGCGATAATCTTGTCGCTGTCGAGCTGTGCTTCTCAATAAAGTTCTTCTGTCGGTCGAAACAGCCTCGAGCGCATAGTCGTGATTTGACTTCAACGTGTTTGACCTTCCATTTCCTCACCCATGTACAATCAACTATGTTCGCCTTATCGGGTAGGTGATCTCGAAGTACAGGTTCGAAAATATCATGCGTAACAAAAGCCTTCAACTCCTTATGATCTCCTGCAATAACCAACTTCGCAAAACGTCTCATCTCGTCATCTGTGAGGTTCGCCGTCGAATCATCAACTCGAAAAACCATTGATTCATGCAAATCGTAATGGAAGTATAGATATCGGTCCGAGTCGGAGTAAAGTGTCGGAGATACAAAATCAAAATCATCTGAAAGGTTGCTGATCATCTCGTCATAAATTGCTTCCATACTTTGCTTGTGAGTTCCGTCGGGTAGTCGTTCGCATAGATTGACAATCTTGGGGATGTCAAGGTGGTCAATCGTCTCCTGGTATAAGACTCTGGTATCTCCATCTGGGTCGTCACTGTATTCCAGAGTTCTGTCAGTAGAAGTCGAGGGTTGCTCTCCTGCTGGTACTTCATCTTTACGAATGGGAAGTATAGGTGGTTCTTTCGAATCCGCTGGAGCTGGCTGTGTCGAGGACGTACCCGGCGTAGCCGCTGGCAAGTCCGTTGACGATGAAGAAGCTCCTGGTTGATATCTCCCCGTAGACGTCGTCTGTGGTCGTGGTGGTGACTCAGGCTGCCAAGGAGAGGGCCATGGATATGGCGATGATGATCTTCCTCGCTTCTGAGGTGGTGACTGTGCCGCGTCTGGAGGATCAACTGCTTTCTGCTTCTCCGCTGTGCTTGTCTTGGACTTGTCCAAGTCGAGAGGAATGTAGGGTAACTTGTCAGGAGTAGCTGGAGTCTGCAGTGAATCCTCTGATCCTTGTGTGTCTCGGTGCTGTGGTTGCAACGAAGGTGGACCCATAGGTGCCTCTCGAGAGATACGTCGAGGTGCTGGTCCAGGTGCTGGAGGTAGGTCGTGATCATGTCCATGAGCTGGTATCTCCTCCATGTCGTCGTCGCTGTCGATAGTCTGGTCGCCTGGGACGTTGAGCTGCGGTGTGCCTGCCGTAGCTGGTGCCGTCGAGGGTTGACCATGCGATGGCTGATCTGGTGGTCGTCCAGGCTCTTGTGGAGGTATGGCATTTGACCGAAAAGGTGGAACTGGTGGTGCCCGAGCTGGCGGTGCTGGTGGATCCCGTGGTGGCTGCTGATCCGGAATAACAATGTCAGAGAGGTCGTCAGGCCAGTCAATCATGCTGATGTCACTCCAGTCCAACTCTGGTGGATCGAAATGCTTGTCCAGATCCTCGCAATGGTCATAGCTGTAGAGCATCATTGTGCTGTAGTTGGTAGATTGCTCGGCTGTATAGCGAAGAGCTATGTCTGGGCGTCGTACACGAATACTGTAGTCAGCTCGGTCCTCTCGTCGCCAGCGTAACAGTAGAGCCCACTGTGCATATTCAATCTGAGGAAGTCGACGTACTTGTGAGCCGTACAAGATGCCATGCACAGGCTTAAACGTATCGCTGAATATCTTGATGCCCAGAGCCAAAGGCTTGCATGAATCGCAAGCTTCTTCACTGGGAACATATCGATACTGCTCTTGCTGCCATACCAAGCCAAACCAATATATCTTAGTAGGCGTGGATCCATCAACTAAGTCCATCAGGTCGTATAGCGTTTCCGAAGGAACCAAAACTCCATCGGCATATATCTGATATGGTGCCAGAAAGGTAGCCGCTGCCTTGACCATCGTAGGGTTGACCAAGTCGTAGTGTATGTAGAAGCTGCTCATATCATTTTTCTTGTTGAGCTCCGTGATGTAGTGCTCGGTGAGAACGTGTCGCCGAAGATGTCGTAGAGGAATGATAAGCGGCTGGCCCTGGTGCTTGACTATTGCCGATCCTGCGCGTCGCTCCAGGCTGATGACTTCCGCTGGTCCTCGCCATCCGCATTCGTCTTTCCGTGCTGGTTCTCGCCAAATATCACATATCGTTCCCGGAACGAGTAGCTCCGGCTCGTGCTGGTGCTGAGTTATCTTGGATGCCTGAGCCAATCGATCTTGAATAACTGACTGTACGATAGCCTGTCGAGCCAGTAGTCGTGCGCGTGACATAGACTCCATGTAGTCAGGACGCTTCTCAAGGGCGCCCGTCATGGATGTGATGGTCTCGCTGTCGATCGCAATCATCCTCGGTAATTGTCCAGTCAAGGCCAACTGTGGAGTGCTGCCGCCATAGTTGAGAGTACAATTGTGGCCGGCGCAACACTCGTAGCAGATGTCGGAGTAACTGAGATCCAATCCTTCTGCTTGACTTGACTGCTTGAGCTTGAGCATAGAAAGCTTGAGAAGGGCTAGATGCCTTTCGACAAGTCCTTTGGTGGTGGCGCCTCCTTTGCCGATAGCCAGTCTGTTGATCTCGAGTCGATCACATAGCTTGGTGGCTTCGTGTCCCATGAGACCTCCTTCCTGATCAGTGAGAAGGTTCTGCATCGCGCCCCAGATGCGTATCCAAAGGTAGTTGAGCGCCTTCACCAAGACTGGGCCCGTCTTGTTGATGAGGTGGTCGCCAGTCTTCCACTTAGTAGCTTCGTCAATAAGAATCATGAACGTTTCATCCCAGAGGAAGAACAAATCGTGCTGTACCATCTCGTTGAACACTGTGGCCAGAAACGATTTAATCTGAGGTCGTATGTGACGTTTAGCCCATTGCTGGCAAACTTCACAAGCCTTGCAAATCTCCATGCCCTGTAGAACGATAGCCTGAGGTAATAGCATGGCTTGCAGCAACTTCATCATGTCCAATGGAGAATTGTGCCAGAAGCGTTCATGAAGTAGACGCAGTAGTCCGGCACGATCCTTCTCGTTGGCATGAGTCAACTTCTTGGGTAGCTCCCGAAGTTCCATGTTGGGCTTCGTCCGTGATAAGACACGGCCGTTGATCTCGATCTTCTCAATGGCGTCGTCAGTAGAGGCCGCAAGTGGTCCAGGCCTCTCTGGTGGAATAGCATATGGTCCGTGTGTAGGTCGTGGTTGCTTTCCTCTGAGTCGTCGAGCTTGATCTCGTCGACCAGGAGGACCGTCGAGTATAATGTCCGAAAGGTGAACGCCGAGGAGAGTGATGATGTAGATCGTCGTCGTGGTGTCTATGTCGTCTTCAGGTGCGCTTCTCCAATCCTTGACTGCGCTCATGTGGTAGTGGCCGTCCTTGTTGCCAAGAAATCTGATGCGATCTTTGTAGTCATCAGGATTGCTAAACTCAGTCTCGTCAAACTTGTGTGCTTCTGACATATGGCATTGAGATGTCACAGTCCTGGTCGTGTAAACTTGGCTGAGAGCATGACATAGAACTCGTGCACCTTCCTGTTGTGGTCTGCCAGTACCAGGCAACATCAAAATCCGTCCGGTAGGTGTCCCAGGAACGCCGAAACTCATAGTGTAATCGGTGATGGAAAGAATCGCTGCCTTGATCCATTGTGCTTCCGTGGGCGTGAAGGTGTCGAGCGTGATCTTGATGCTCTTGGTGTCGATGTCCTTGAATTCTTCCATGAGGTCGTCTAAGGACTTAGGTCCTGCTGGTGCTGGTAACTGAGCTAATGGTGCTTCATCTTCTGCCTCGTCATCTGCTGCTGCCGGGAAAGCTCTTGAGAACTTGTTGATAGAGATTCCTGGTTCTTTGGACTCCAGGGCCAAGATGTCCTTGCAGAGTGCCGTACAGAACTTCTTTGAAAACATTGCTGCTGCTGCCGTCCGCTTACGATGCGTCTCCTTATCATAACCTTGAAGATGTATGTGCTCCTTCTTGCAGCTGCAGCGCTTCACAGAATGACTGAGACAGAAGGTCGAAATCAACGTAGTGTCCTTCTTGTTCCGTCGGCCGTCCTTTTCACTGGAGAAAGCACACATACAAGTATTGTAACGTTGATTCGAATAAGCTGGATGATCAAGGAGGGCTGCCAAGGGAGACTTCGTCCAAATACTAGAAGATCTTGGATTCTCCACAAGATTGTCTCTGAAGTCCTGCTTGATCTTGACAGCGTGTGAGGTCATGAACTTCAACATGGGCATTTCTGATTCTCGTAACTCCATGGTGTCCTTGATGTCGCGTCCAGTGCCCATGTGACTCCAATACTTGCATCTTGGCTCCATCGTTGTGACTCTTGGTTTGAATGTCTTGTCTGCTCTCTGTAGCTTGAGTTGATGAGGTCGATGTTTGAGGTCCCATCCGTAGCGTAGGTCAACTGGAAAAAGTACTGCACACAAGAAAGGTAATGATGCCATACAGAGAGATAGATGGGATGAACCTGAACACCAACTCCATAGAATCGGATATCCGCAATAAGGTCCTTTGGCCAGTGCTGCCTCGAAAGCGTCGTAGTTCTCGGGCGTGATGACCGGTAGCCAGGTGTAGGTCGCGTAGAACATCTCTGGGATCGAATTGAATTCGGTCCTTGCAACTGCCAGCTCCTCTGGAAGTAGATGTGAAGGAAAGAGTGGTTCGCCATTCCACAGTGAGAAAGATTCCTTTGAAGAAAGAGCTTGCCAATCTCGATAGTATTTCCGTGTTGTAGATGAGAATGAGGTAAGAGTATCTGGAGTGAACAGTTTAGCGTCGTGCCCAGGACTCAATGAAAATGAGTCCCGTGGTCCTCATGTGGTGCTCGGTCGTTGCCGTCGATCATGGATATGAGAGTGACTCCGTGATGATGCTGTCCTTGCTGATGTGCTCCGTCGTCCACTTCCTGCTGATGCTGGAGTACAGTTTTGTTCCACACGTCGTTCTTTTCTTTGTCGAAGTTGTCGATCGGAAGTAAGTAGTGCGATGAGTCCGTCAAGAGAATCCTCTGTGAGCACATCTCGCCATTGCCGAGTCTCAGTCCCAGAAGTCCGTCTTGATTCTGGAAGTGTCCGCACGATATGATGCTGCCGAGTCGTAGCAGAGTCTGTAGTGGAATGAGTCCAGGACAGTTTGCTGACTGGCCTGTGATGACATCGCAAGAAAAGTAAGCATGCTTCATTCCAACCAGACCAATAGGAAATACACATATACCGATGCTGTGCTGGGGCTGTGATGAGATGCCCGTGAACTTGTTCTTTGAACGATACCACATCACGTGTTTCATCAGGCCGCGAGGTCGTAGTAGCTTGTCGAAGATCTCTCGAAGAGTAGCACTTCCGATAAGACCGCGAGCTGCTCCAGGGTCTACGATGAGGCCGATGACGTTGACTCCGTTGATGACCGCCAAGTTCTTGAACGGGTTGCCAGAAGCTGGCAACACTGCAAACTCCTCTGGTTCGTCCTGAATCTGCGATTCGTCCGGTCTAGGTATCAACATCCAACTTGATGACGTGTCATCAGAGCTCGGTGTGGTCTGCTGCTGAGAAGTGGTCCCTGGTGACTGTGCGTCTTGTTGTGATTGATGCTGTTGTTGCTGCCGGGCGGCTGAGATATCCAGACAAGAGGAGCACATCACCATCAAGTGTCCTTTGAATCCGTGACATATACAAAACGAACGGTTACACGTGCCGCACTTCGCAATCGCCGCTGAGAAACATCTGTAACAGGTATGAGTAGACGCAGAAACCGAAACTGCGCTTGATGATGCCGAAAAGCTTGAGCTCGTCGCGCCAGTCGCCGTAGCTGCTGGGCCTAACCCAGGTGGATGCCGTGGTTGTCCCTGTCCAACTGTGGTTCTCTCTCCGGTGCCGAATATATCGTCGTATGCTGATCCTTTCCGTGTCGGTGTTCTCTCTGCCGTCGAGGTAGGTACGAACTGGCACGCTCCTGAAGATAAAGGGGTCCGTGTCATGATGTTCTTGTCGTACGTGGATGTCTCATTCGGTATTGCTGCCTGTTCGTCTGGTTCTTCTTGTTCATGGATGGCCGGCAAGGTCGTGTAGCTTCCATATGCGTCGTCTTCGCGATCAGCGTCTTGATAGAACTGTCGTCGTTGGTCGTAGCCTTTTCCTTTTGATCGATATCCTTTCTTGCCACGTCCTTTGCCTTTCTGCTGTCGCTGCTGGAAGTCGCTTCTGCCGAAACGTGGAACATCGCGTCGATGATGGTCGTGAGATCCTCGATTGTCTTGATAGCCTCTGTGCCGATCTCGATCGTATCCTTTGCCGTTGCCACGTCTTTTACCTTTGCGATTTCCTTTGCGATAGCCTTTTCCTTGTCCGTAGTATTCTTCATCATACTGCTCGTCAGTCTGATACGCGTTGTCCTCTTTCTGATCATCCTTGAGAGGGCAGGTATCTGAATTGTGCCATCTTGATCCACATAGCGTACACTGATCTCCTTGTCGTTTCTTACCTCCTTTCTTGCCGTTCTTGCCGTTGCCGGTTTTGTCGTCCTTGCCCTTTCCTTTGCCGTATGATCCTTTTCCGCGTACATGCTGCCAGTAGTCCTCGTCCGGTGTCGATGGGGATGGAAGAGATGATGAAGTGCCACCTGCTGCTGCGCCTCCGTATCCATCTTGATCTCCATTGTCGTCATACCAATCATCATCTTCATCATACTCTTCGTCGTACCACTCGTCGTAGTACTCCTCATCATCCTCGTAGTAGTTGTCGTAGTCGTATTCATACTCTCTTGTCCAGGAGTCTGAATCTTCCCAGTAGTTCTTATATCCAACGTGCTGTTCGTTAGCTGCCATCTCGTTCTTGCTTACCTTCAACTGCAATTGAACCATCTCGCGCCATCTGTTGAGATCTCCATTGACTTTTAAGCGTAGATCCGCGAGAGTCTTGTCAGCGAATGTCGTCCGTGACCAGAAGAGCCACGCCTTAGCTGACTCGCCCATTTGTAATCCTCCATATCGTTCAGCTTCTTCGTACAAGTGATCCCACTCGAAGAGATATGAGATGAAGTCCTGACTGGATCCCTGACGTAGCGTAAAGAATCTGTCCAGTGATGTCCAGGCCAAATCTTGATCGTCCAGTCCATACATCTCAAACAATCTGTCATTCAGAATCTTGATTCCACTGTGCTGCAGTGGGGCGAGTTCGTTGCCTTGGCCGTCCAATATTGCTGCAACTCTTGGCAAACTGACCGCCTCGATGCCACGATAGTTCACAACATTGCCTGCTTGATCAAGTCGTGTCACGCGTAGGTCTTGAGCTGCCCGTAGTGCCGGGCCTTCCAGTCTGCTCATGACCGCTGCGCCGAGCTGGTCCTGTTCCAACCTCGTGAGTCGACTCCATATCTCCAGCGCTTCCCGATACTCACGAATTGGATATGCACGTGGCCGCCAGCCCGGCGGTATGTCCTTAGAATACTGCTTGAGGGAGAGTGGAGTAGTCTGTGGAGAGGCCAACATCTTTCCAACCGAACTTCAGATAAATAAACCGTGTTTGATCCAACTCTGTGTCTGGTAATGTATATCTTGATATACTGAAACAACCCAAATATCAGACTACACCAGGGGATGATAATCTCGTAGGTGTCGTCGGTGCCGTAACTGTATGTCCTGCGGCAGAGAGAGAGAGCCAGAAGGCAGGGAGCCGACTGGCTCCGCTACCAAACTCCAGATTCTGATGAAAATCCTGAACTGGAAATATTAAGTTCTTTAAGCGAAAGCTATATGAACTAATGGCAATAAAGATGATAATCTTTTACTGCTTTGACTTGAGCCAGTACGTTACAGTACGGTACTGCTTCTAGCGTATGAGACAACATGCCTAACAGGTCCTAGACATAATAATCTCAACTGGGGAGGGGGGGGGGGGACGAGGAGGGGGGGGGGGGGCGGAGGGAGCCAGGACGAGGGAGGGGAGGGGGGGAGGGGTCGGAGCCAGAACGAGGGAGGGGAGGGGGGAGGGGTCGGAGGGGGCTTAGGATGAGGGAGGGGAGGGCTTGGGATGAGGGAGGGGAGGGCGGGGGGGGTCGGAGGGGGCCCAGGACGAGGACAGATCCGTTCCACAGAGCGTTCTGGAGCGCTCTCAGGGCGTTCTGGAGCGCTTTGAGAAGGCCGCGGCGCACGAGAAGTCCTCCAGAGCCGTCGGATCTCAGAGATTCTGGGTATTTTCCTCGCCCGATGTGATCTTCGTCGTGGCTTCGTCTTAGTGAGGGGGGAGCGATCGACGATGGGAGGATCGGGGTTCGAGCTTGGAGCTTGTTGTTTGCCGCTCTCTCCGGCCTCCAGCGGGCTCCTGCTCCTCGTCGCCGCGGCCGGATGCGCGCCGAAGTTCTGGCGGGGGGGGGGGGCTGCGAGGGAGGGGAAGGGAAAGGGGGCATGGACGAGGGAGACGCGGGAGGGGGGGAAGGGGAAGGGGAAGGAGGAGGAGGAGGAGGAGGAGGAGGAGGAGGAGGAGGAGGAGGAGGAAGAGGAAGGGGAAGGAAGGGGAAGGCCTCTTCGCCGTGCTGCCCCCCTGGCGCGGCGAGGCCCCCGGTGGAGTCTGGAGAGGGTGCTTCCGAGGGGCCTCCGACCTGGCCAACACACAGCGCAGATGGGAGCACCTCATGACAGAGGGCACCTATGTGTACTCCAGATTTCGTCATAAAAGGGAGGGGGTCTGGACCCTCCAAGACAAGCCATTTCAGACCCCCCCCCCGTGGGAGAACCCTCCAAAACATCGTCCCCAGACCCCCCCAGGCCCTCCAAGATAGCTTGGAAGAGACCCCCCCCGAAATGAGACCCCCCTCCCTTTATTACGAAATCTGGTGTACAGTCGGGCCGAGGTATGGGATCGAGGCGCCTTCCAGCTCTTCGCGTTAGCTGGACGTTCTCCGTGCATCCTGGGGAGGGTGTACCCTCGAGTGTTCTTCAGTTTTGGCCGGCGGAGGGTCCCATGTTCTGGCAGGGTGCTCTCCTGTCCTGGGTCTGGCCGTGGAGCCCAGGCGAGGGCCATGGTTCGCGGATCAAAGCCAGAGCATCGAGATTTTTGGGGGACGCGTTGGGCTCGTTTGGAGGCCTCCTGCTGGGGGGGGCCGGAGTCTTCCGGCTCGTCTCCGGTGCCCAGAGTAGCCTCGGAGTCTCTGGAGGTAGTCTGGGGCTTTCCACGGGGGTCGTAATGGAGTTCTCCCCAGAGGACCTCGGAAGGCTTCTGGGGGAGTGCGGGGTATTGTGTGATATGTTCTGGATGCTATATGTTGGATGCTGTTTTTTCGAGCCGCTTTGCATGACCTCACCAGCCCATCCAGAAACGATGCCCAGACGAGTTACCCTGATCAAGGATGTAGAGTATAATGCGCGGATATCGGATTGGAGACGACGTACCCCAAGAGGGGGAGGATGGAGGAGGAATCGGAGGAGGAGCAAGAGGAGGAGAAGGAAGAAGAGGAGGAGGCCGGTTTCGCCGAAGCTCCGCCGAGAAGGATACGTCGACATACCTTTTTAGGGGTACAGGTCCAACAGCTTCAGATGTTTCAGGCTTAGCATTTCACTGAGCGACCTTGGGGATGATACAGAGTCTGCTGGCAATTCCTTAGGGATCCTCGCTTACACAACAATACAGTATAACTACAGCTTGCATGTCACGCACAAGGCTAGGCATGATTTCGATATCCAGCATTTTTTCTATTCGGAACCGTGGCAGGGACAAGATGATGGTGGTGCTCACCATAGTACCAATCTCAGCAGCAGTAAGCTCTCACTAGCAGCGAGGCATGATCTTCGCTGGCCAAGTTGCTGCTGTAATATGTGACACACATTCCGTTTTCAAGCAAGAAGAGGAAGCTTCCAGGACCCTGGCACATCCATGGGGGCGTCCATGGATCAAAAGTCGGCAACGGAAAATGTTCCTAAATGCCAGCCGCTGTCTTGGGATGTCTCTAAGCTTCGATGTGACTTGTGCTGCGGCGGGTGTCAAGTTTGCTTTAAAGGCTGTAGGGACATCCTCAGACATCCCAGCCATATTGATTCTGCACGAGATCTGTCATCTGCTCCAAAGCAGTGGAACAGCCAGATCCAGAATTGTAATTCGTCATTGTTTTGCGAATGCCACACCGTCCACACTCTCGACCCTTGCGATCAACCTAGAAGCAATGGAGGTCAGGTCTGCTCGAGTTTTCACCTGCAGAATCCTTGACGAGCAGAAAGGTGGCATGCGTTTACAGTGACGTGTCTAGCCTCCAGGATGATACTGGCGATGGCGTTGACCCGTTGGACTCCGCCCTGGTGCCATTCCTGGTGCCCTTGGATCCGCATCGGGACCCTCGGCCAAAAGGGGGGGCCCTGCCAGCCAGGCATAGAGGGAAATCCCTCCGTCCGCCGTCCTCATCTCCCCCTCCCCCGCTCTTGCGCATGATTACTCGCGTGCATGATGTGTGACACTGAGACCCTTTGGCGCCCTTCTGGTCGTTGGCAGGTAGGAGGAGGATTAGGGAGAGGGGAAGGGGGAAGGAACAAGGAATGATGATGAGGAGGAGGAGGAGGAGGAGGAAGAGGAGGGGGAGGAGGAGGAGGCGGAGGAGGAGGAGGAGAAGGAGGACCAGGAGGAGGAGGAGGACGACGACAAGGAGGACGGTGAGGACGAGGAGGGCGAGGAGAAAGGCCAAATGCCTCTTGGATGCTTCTCGGAGTCTCTTCGGATTTCGTTCGAAAGTTTCTTGGAGTCCCCTTGGGGCGCCTTGGAAGTCTCTTGGCAGTCCTGGAGGCCTCTTGGGGCATCTTGGGTGCCTCTACCTCTTGGAGCTTCTTGGGGGTCACTTGGGAGTCTCTTGGGGGCCTCTTGGGGGATTCTTAGGGGCCTCTTTGGGCCTCCGGGGCACCTCTTGGGGCCGTCTTGGGGTCATCTTGGGAGAGATCGATCAATGGATTGGGGGCTCCTGACTTAGGGTCCTGCCCCCCCAGAAGGCCAACATGTGGCCAAAACCCTACTCAAATCAATGATTTTGGCCTTCTCGCCGAGGCCTCGTGGGGCGTCTTGGGTGCCTCTGGGGGTCCTCTTGGGGCCTCTTGGAGGGTCTTTTTGGAGGCCTCTTGGGGCCTACGACGACGACGACGACGACGGCGAAGACGAACCCTACGACGACGACGGCGCCGACGTCGACGTCGTCGACGACGACGACGACAACGACGACGACGACGATGACGTCGACGACGACGATGAGGGCGACAACGACCCTAAGGGGCAGGTCTGGGGGGCGTACCCTAACGGCCCGGTCGGGCGGGCGGGTCGGGCGGGCAGACCTTGACGGGCGGTTGGGCCCAGTCGAGCGGAAGGTTAAAGTAGTGCGCAATACACGTAGCAGCACATCCACAAGGGTGACGACGACGAGGTCGACGACGACGACAATGACGGCGACGACGACGACGACGACGACGCCGCTGACGACGGCGAAGACGAACCTTATGACGACGACGAAAATGACGCCGACGAAAAGTACGGGTTACAGGCGTTGCCTTGGCATTGCCAATCCGGCCCTCAAACTGATCGCGGCCCTCAGGAGCCCAGGGATCTCGTGGCCCTGACAGAATATCTGTTTGACCCAGCGTTTGGTTCACAATTCAGGCCCTCAGGGAGAGACACAGCTTTCTTGGCACTCCACCCTTCTGCAGCGCGTTCTCACAAGGACTCCGAAGCAAGTCTCGCCGTCGCCATCGGCGGTCGGCGCTGGCGTTGGCGTCGTCGGCGCCGGCGTCGGCAACAGCGAATTCGTCGGCGTTGGCGTCGTCGGCGTCGTCGGCGTCGTCGGCGCCGTCGGCACCGTCGGCGACGTCGTCGTCGTCGTCGTCGTCGTCCTCGTCGCCGGCGCCGTCGTTGGTGGCGTCGTCGTCGTCGGCGTCGTCGGCGGTGCCAGCGTGGTGTCCCCAGAGGCAGCCCGCGCCGTGCGCGTCGGCCATGGCGCGGTCCCTGCTGCCCGGGGTGAACCCGGCCACGCGGAGGCCCCGCGGCGCGCCGCCGCCGCCGCAGGGCGTCGACGTTGCGCCGATCGATCGCGGCTCGATCGGTCGTCGGTCGTCTGGCGGTCGTCGGTCGTCAGTGGTGGGTCGTCGTCCGCCCGTCGTCCGTCGTCCGTCGTCCGCCGTCGCCGTCGCCGTCGCCGTCGCCGTCGCCGTCGCCGTCGCCGTCGTCGTCGTCGTCGTCGTCGTCGTCGGTCGTCGTCGTCGGTGGTCGTCGTCGGTGGTCGTCGTCGTCGGTCAGCGGTGGTCGTCGGTCAGCGGTGGTCGTCGGTCAGCGGTGGTCGTCGTCATCGTCGTCGTCGTTTTCATTGTGCTTCTCATTTCACCTCCGTCCTCATCCGTCCTCCTCCTCCGCTTGATGGAAGGTGTGCGCGAGGGAGTGGGGGAGGCAGACAGATCAGGCGGATGAAAAAGAGGATGGATGATGACGACGACGACAATGATAATCATGATCATGATCATGATCATGATCATGATCATGATCATGATGATGATGATGATGATGATGATGGTGATGGTGATGGTGATGGAGATGGTGATGCTGATGATGATGCTGATGATGGTGATGGTGCTCGTGCTGGTGCTGCTGATGGTGATAGTGATGGTCATGATGATGATGATTATGATGATGATGATGATGATGATGATGATGATGATGATGATGATGATGGTCATGATGATGATGATGATGGTGATGATGATGATGATGATGATGATGATGATGATGATGATGATGCTAATGATGATGCTAATGATGATGCTAATGATGATGATGATGATGAGGAGGAGGAGGAGGCGGAGAAGGGGAAGGAAAACGACGACGTCGACGACGAAGTGGATCAGGAGTCAGAAGACGGTGAAGGGGAGATAAGTAGAAGACGACAAGGAGGAGGAGAAGGGGGAGGAAGAGGACAAAGAGGAACAGGAAAAGGACCAGGAGGAGCAGCAGACGCAAACGCAGCAGCACGGGGTGGATGGGGGAACCGATGACCAGGAAAAGGAGAGAATGAAGACGAGGAGGAGGACGAGGAGAAGGAGAAGGAGAAGGAGAAGGAGGAATGTCAGGAGGAGGAGGGGGAGGAGGACAAGAAGGCCCCCGCGCCGCCGCGCAGAGATCCACGGGGGGGGGGGGGGGGCGGGGGGGCCCGGCCCCAGCGCGCTCGCCGCCGCCGGCGGCGCGCGCGCACCGCGGATTGGACCCCCCTTACCAAACGAGGATCCTCCACGTCTTCAGGAGGGAAAAAAACACACAGACACAATTCTAGACGCTTCGCGTATCCCCACCAGCCCGTCCAGAAATGAGCCCCAGAGGAGTGGAGGTGATGAGGGAAGCGGGGGAGCATGCAGAAGAACAAAGAGCGGGTTAAGCCGCCATACGTTCCAAGAGGGGGAGGATGTAGGAGGAGTCGTCGTCGTCGGAGTAGGAGGAGGAAGACGAGGAGCAGGAGGAGGAGCAGGAGGAGGAGGGGGAGGAGGAAGAGGAGGAGGAGGAGGAGGAAGATGAGGAGGAGGAGATGGAGGAGGGCGAGGACGAGGAGGACGAGAAGGAGGAGGAGGAGGAGGAGAAGGAGGAGGAGGAGGAGGGGGAGGGGGAGGAGGGAGGAGGGAGAAAAAGAGGAGGAGGAGGAGGACAATGGCGAGCTTGGGGGCCTCTTGGGCCGTCTTTGGGGCCTCTTGGCGGTCCCGGGGGCCTCTTGCGTATCTCGGGGAGCTTCTTGTGTCCTTTTGGGAGTCTCTTGGAGGCCTCTTGGAGGCCTCTTGGGGGCCTCTTGGGGCCTCTTGGGGCCCTCTTGGGGCGCTCTTGGGGCGCTCTTGGGAGCCTTCGGGGCGCTCTTGGGGCCATCTTGGAGGAGATCTATCAAGAAGGGGGGGTTGCTTATTAGCGTTGCCCCTCTAGAGTGCCTCGAATCGCCTCTTGGGCCTTCCTAGAGGCCAAAATCCGTCCAAAACCTAAGGAAAATCAATGTTTTTTGCTTTCTCGCCTTTTCGCTCTTGGAGCCGTCTTGGGCCATCTTGGGAGCATCTTGGGGCCTCTTGGGGGTCTCTTGGGAGCCTCTTGGGGGCATCTTGGGGGCCTCTTGGGGCCTCTTGGGGCCCTCTTGGGGCGCTCTTGGGGCGCTCTTGGGGCGCTCTTGGGAGCCTTCGGGGCGCTCTTGGGGCCATCTTGGAGGAGATCGATCAAAGAAGGGAGGGTCGTATATTAGCGCTGCCCCTCTAGAGTGCCTCGAGTCGCCTCTTGGGCCCCCCAAGAGGCCAAAATCCTTCCAAAACCTAGGTAAAATCAATGTTTTTTGCTTTCTCGCCTTTTCGCTCTTGGAGCCGTCTTGGGCCATCTTGGACTCTCTTGGGGCCTCTTGGGGGTCTCTTGGCAGCCTCTTAGAGGCTTCTTGGGGGCCTCTTGGGGTCTCTTGGGGCGCTCTTGGGGCGCTCTTGGGGCGCTCTTGGGAGCCTTCGGGGCGCACTTGGGGCCATCTTGGAGGAGATCTATCAAAGAAGGGGGGAGCCTTAATTAGCCTCGCCCCTCTAGAGTGCCTCGGATCGCCTCTTGGGCCCCCCCAAGAGGCCAAAATCCTTCCAAAACCTAAGGAAAATCAATGTTTTGTGTTTTCTCGCCTTTTCGCTCTTGGAGCAGTCTTGGGCCATCTTGGGCGTCCCAACGCGTCGCGGAACGCCCCGTCCAGGTCAGTGGGGAGGGGTAAGGGGAGGGGTAAACCCCTCCCCGAAGGGAAAGAAGGGGGGTTGGCAGAGGAAACTCTCTAGACCACCTACGCCCTAAAGGGCTGGTGGGATTCATCGTCGATTCCCTCGAAAATATTGGAAAATGTGGGAAGTGGGGGGGAGGACAAAAACCGAGAAAATATGGGAAAATATTGGGACTTATGTGTTCCGGCTCCCCTTCAAAAATCTAGGGGCACAGCATCGTCCACCACAGGGTGATCAAGTGCGTCTACCGCGTTGACCGCGTGAAGGCGATCTCACACGGCTACAGCGTTGCGTTACCCACCAGGGGGACATGAACCACGGGAAGGACGACATCCGCGTCTACAACATCTACCAACCAGCTGTTTTTACAATAGCCACGAAGCTTCCAGGCAAAGGACGAATCGCCGAGAGGGCACGGCGGAGATGACTGCGTTCTCAACTGTCTCAAGATCGCTTGCAGCACTCGCTGCGAGAGAACGTCTTGACCAATCAATGGCCCCAGGCAACAGTCAGTTTATCCGATCCCCATCCCCATCCCCATCCCCTCCGAGACCCCCACCAAATTACCACCCCAGTTGGTGCTAGACCCTTGGAAGCTCGAGGGGAACGGCCTACATCCTATATCCCCATCTAAGGGGGGTAAATCGGCCAGTGGGGCCCAGGCCACGCCGCTGGGGATGGGGGTCGGGTAAACGATTTTCAGACAGGCACAGCGCTCCCGAAAAGCACGTCTACCAGGACAAGCAGTACAGAAAAGAGCACAGCAGGGGCAAACGCAGCCGCCAAGACACCAATAGCAACGACAAAATCGACACATGGACATGCGTTTGCAAGCGGAATGTGCCGCACAGAATCTGGAAGTGTCATCGTGGTTACCGTTGGAAGGACGAATACGTCAACTACGACCAACATACCTCGTCCAGAAGACAGCCGTTGGTACCAGCATAAAAGGCAGATGGCACACGAAACCATTGAAAAATCAACGGGGACCTTCCCAGTCGCGCTAGAAGAAGCCAACAAGGTATGTTACCCACCCTGGAGAACGAGGACGACTCCTGCAATTGCCGACCGCAACGCCACAACAGGGTTCACAACTTGGCGAAGTCATACATGGCCAAGGACGAGGCCGGACAACCATGCCAGCACCTCTCCGAGAACATCGCTTGCATCAAGTACACAGGCAACCAAGTTGGCTGGCCTCAGGCCCAAGCAGCTCCAGGCAAAGGAAGCCGACCGCATCAAGGCGACAGAACCTAGACGCTCGACGACAAACGCAAAACAACTAGCAAGACTATAACAAGAACGACGAAAGACTCACCAGCATCTCCACAGCTATTGAAGTGGCCCAGCAAAAGGCAACTGTCATCGCCGTGGGCCCCAGGAAAGTGCGCGCGCCCAAATCGGCCATTGGCGCCCCAGCCTCGAGGTCTCGAGACGGCAAGCCATCAAACATTGACCACGACATCGTGAAGACGATGCAGATGATCGTCGTGGAGGCATTATCCAAACTCGGCGCGCGCAGCACCCGAGACTACGTTGCAGGAGAACTACCAGAGGCATGAGCGAAATCCAGAAGCGGAGAACGCCAAGCACAAGCGCCATATCGAGACGGACACAGATAATTCCAATGAATAATGGGCAGCACAAGCGTCATTCTTACAGAACAGGATCAACCGAGCTGAGTGTCAGGCCGAGTGGTGCCGCCACGAGCAGCGCGAGGCTTCCCAGCAGGAGCTCCAATCCGCTGAGAGGCAGAGCATGTGGAGTCATATACAAGACCAAACCACAGAAGTGGCCACGTGCTGTGCCGAGATGAACGCCTACAGCAGCAGCATTCGGGCCGCGCCCGACGAG
Source organism: Prorocentrum cordatum (assembly GCA_963575745.1). Lineage (NCBI taxonomy): Eukaryota > Dinophyceae > Prorocentrales > Prorocentraceae > Prorocentrum > Prorocentrum cordatum. The sequence continues at coordinate 320,984 of CAUYUJ010014800.1, read as the reverse complement.
CTGCACGAGGCACAGGTACTACGCGGTAAGCTCTCGGAGCAAGAAGACGCCCTTCGCCAAGTAACAGACGGAACAGCGGAAGGCAAGCAATGCGCTGCTACTACCCACAGGAGAGTACAACCACGGCCGCGCCAAGTACGAAAACACCGAAATGTAGACCCACATGGAGGTATCAAAAGTAAGCACGATTAACAGGCACTCATTCGGACAGACAAGATACAACACCTCAACGATATCATTCGGCACATGAGGAATACCCAGGACAGCATGGCCCGCGATAGTAACAATCTGAACCATAATTTCGAGGACACTGAAATCTCCCGTGCCACCAAATCCGAACTGCAAGAAGCAGAAACCAAATTGCACAAGGCCTACTTGGACCACAAGTACTTCAAGAACACCTACCACGCTCACTGGGAGAACGCGCGCATGCCAAGGGAGCAGCAGGGCACGTGGCCCACATGCGATTGGAGGAGATCAGCATCAGTGGCAGCCATGGCGAAGTGGAAGAACGCAGCAAGCCAAACTACTCCACGCAGAAGGGCAGGTGCACAGTCAGACGGTCGAATACTTGAAGTACACCGAGGAGCGCACGCAGCGCGTGCGCGATCCAAAGATGCACGAAATGCAACGCCAGTAAACAGGAAGGGTACGATGCACTTCAAGTACCATGCATCGCGCACTGCGCGCAACTCAATGTCTGTCGGACAAGCGGGAACTACGGCACATACGAAGCGCATAATACCAATTTGTCAAATCGACGCCGCAGGACTTCAAGTGCAGTGATAGGGCAGGCAACCCACATTCGAGGCAGCGATCCGCGACGCCACTAGCCTAGAGTCCGGGCCGACTACCACTGAAGTCGCAAGAAGGAGCGATGACGTCGCTACACCGCAGGTGGCGCTCGCCCCAGGAGGCCCGATGGATCTCCGAAGAAAAAAAGAATCCACGTCAGACGACGCGGTTCCAAGATAGGACGCACGCGGCGACTTCATTGGGGGCCGCGTCAAACCCCAAACGTTCCACGAAGAGCCCCCGCGCAGACCGCGCGGCGCAACGAACTGGCATATCCTGGACTGTCGCGACCCAGCCTGCGCCCGCGACGCCGCCGAAGTCGCGTTTTGCTGGGCGCGGGGGGGATTAGGAACGACATCAGAAAGGAGAAGACACGGAAGCAGCCCCAGCCCGGATCACCGACGCGGACTCGGGCCTCAATCCGCGCGAGGAGAAGAAGGCCCGCGCACGTTCGACCTGCGCGTCGGCAATGCTACCGAGCACCAATCGGAAGACGAAGACAGCAACCAAGATGTTGCCGACCCAGGCGCCCACCTCCACGCCGTGCGAACGCGAGCAGGATGACGGACCAGCAGATGGATTACCGCCAGCGCCAGATTGCGGTCTGCGAGGAAGATGCGCGGCCCATGGCGCCGCGGCCCCCCGCGCCCACCAGTGCGATCGTGGATCGACATCGCGCATTTTTGGGCAATGGAGACGGCAACCAGCCATGGGCCGCCGCAGCAAGAACAAAGACGCCGTCGCAGCAGAGGAGCCCGCCTCGTGCCAGACTTCGCACCGAAACATCGACGCCGCGGCGCAACAAAAATCACCGCTGCCCCCGCCGCCGCCGCGCGCGCCGCCACCGCCGCTTCAGAGGAAGCACAGCACGCAGTCGCCGCCAAAGGAAGCCGCGAAAGATGACGAAGCTGGCCGAACGTTCCGGGGCTGCCCCACCTATTTACAGAGGAGGCGACGTCATCAAATCCCCCGACCACTGCAAGCGCACGCCGCGCGCGCTTCGACCTGGGCCAGACGTTGCATGCGCGCCAGGATCAGGAAGAAGTGCGCGACGCAAATATTATCGCGACCCCCCAGCAGTGGACGTCGCTACTTCAATTCGTCTACGCCGCAGCCGCTCCGCAGCAAAACTGGGCGACGAATTAGGCGGCGGCGGCAGCCAGTGCAAAGACTGCGCCGGAGACGAGGCGCGCAAGGCAGCCCCAGGCGAACATGCCAGCACACTTGTCGATGCCGATGGGGGACAGACCCACGCGCGCATCAATGTTGCCGTACATTTTGTCTCCAGACACTTCGCCGGGAATGCGACGCCAGCGCTGCGACTCTGTTGATGGCCTCGATGCAATTGCGACGTGGACTCGGACGCCTTCATGGACACCCAGCCCACGGTTACAATGGCACTTGGGTTACAGGTCGCACAAGGGCGACAAGGCCACAAGCTACTCCGACCATGCAGATGCCTGCGGGGCTGCTCCAGGCAATGGCTGGCAGCCTACGATGGGGAAATGCTAGACGTCGCCGTGCTGCGGGCGCAATCGCCGCGACGACGGCGGCGACGAATCTACGACCGCGGACAGCACCTACTACACCTCTCCAACTACTGGACCAGCAGCCGCGAGACGGACGCGAGCGGGACATTGAGCCAATAATTTCCTCGACAACATAATGAACATACCCTGATCCAGAGCGCGATCCCGCCAGGATACGCGCATGTAAGGCGTCGCTGCCACATCGGTTTCAAGGGCGCACCGGGACTGCACGTCCAGAAGAACGCACATGCAGAGCTAACGGCCCGCCCAGACGACCTCGACATGCTGGAAGTAGCGAATGAGGCAACCAGGAAACAAAAGGATCTATCTTCTCCCGGCGCAGGCAATGCAGCGTGGGGATACGTCATCACCGGCTCTGACACGCGCGATAAAGAACCAGACAGGCACGACTACAAAAGGATTCATCTCGGCCGCAGTCAAGGACTTCGTGAGCGGAGATTCCATGGTTACATCCAGCGCATCGGCAGAACTATGCGGCATTACATGGGCGCTCGTGATCTTGGAGCAGACGGGCGTTATCCCCAGATATGCCGTGCATTGTTATTCGTCGGTTGGCCTGCATCTCGTGGCGGGAGAATGCCGTTCGAGCGAAATTGTTGAACATCGCACAGCCACCCCCCACAGAACGAGCGCGCAGATCTTGCCGCCACACCAGACGCACACAACGAACAACCCACACTACAGACACATCAGCATATACTACTTGCCAACGTCACGGTGGACATTCGCTGGCAGCTGTTCATGCAGGCCACGCCCAACCACAGATCGGCCAACCCCGACGCAGACGCGAAAACATGCACATTCGACGAACGAACCGCATCTCGCCCAACGCAGACATCGACCACATCTTCCGGAGCAGCGAAAGGCCACATTGGACATCACATTCAGAATCGTGTCCTACAACCTCTTCGCCCTCAATGACATGGGCGACCGCGGCCAGCCAGGGCACGCGCAACCGCGCAAGCGCAAAAGAGACGGGAAGGTATCGCTATGATATGTCCAACCACACGCATACCATATCTCCCTCGCATGCACACAGGAATCAAGGCGCAAACAAGGATAACAATGCGCGGAAAGCCTCGTGGCGATCCACTCAGGAGCTGACGAAGGACAATGTGGACGCAGCCTCTTCACCAGCCCCGCACTTCACACGCATCGCCATCGTTGGCCACGCGCCCCATGTGCATGCCCAGCCAGCTACAAGACAGACCCACTCGCAACGACTCAGGGCAGCAGCTTACGCGTGGGAACCCAGCGTCCTAATTATTGCAGGTAACGGCAGGGTTGGAAGGCAGACGTCGCAATGGATTGGGGAGACAGGATGGAGCGAGGAGGAAAACGAAAATTGCGCACGCAAGCATCGCATTCTCGCCGAGACGAATGCACGCGGCGAGCTCGCTTCTACCACGCGAGGACGGCTGGGCATGGTTATCGGCGAACGTGCCGCACTCGCAACAATGCATACGTATATATATATATATACATACATGCACACATGTAATTATATATATATATGTATAAATAGTTGTATATACATACTACAAGTATATCGCATCACAATATCAGGGTACCTTTTTAAACACGTGCAGGAGACAGCGCTGCCCAGAGGGACTGCGGCAGGATGACGGACAAGGGGGGCCACTTACTTACAGTCGGTGAAGTCGATGGTGGGATCTGCGCTGCCCGCCAAGTCCACGACGGCATCCAAAGCCAAGCTACGCAAGCATATGTACCGTAAAACAGTTTGCACTCCGAACAATGATGATATCTACGGAGGCGGTGCTGCTCATTCGACTGCGCCGACATGCTCAACTAGTCAGCAGAGATCGCGCCGGAGGGTGCCCAGCTGTCACAAGGCTTTCGTTCTACATGCAGCAGTGCCCCAAACTGGGCCCTGAAGACACCTGGTGCCAAGAGGCCACCACATTTGTGCATTCCCGCAGAGACTGCCGCACATGTACGTTCACTATTCAAGGTACCCCCCCACCCCGAAAATAAAAGATTTCGGGCTGTCGCTGAGTTCGCGCTCTTCGAAGTGCTGGAAAAGGACTGATGCTCGCACTTCGGGGCGACCGCTACGGAACTAGCCTACGCGGCCGAGACTAGCAACGCGCGGGCGACATGAAATCTAGCACATCAGCTACTCCATGCGACAGCGCACAAGAAGGAAAAGCGTCAATCATCGCCGAGTGCTCCAGTCGGGTGCAACGAGCGCGGGCATCCGATCCAGGATGAGTGGCATCGGGGCCAACAGAAGATGAACAAGGCAGAAAGGGCACAAGAAATGCACTGGAGCCGTCTGCGCAAAAGTCCAATGCCCATATCGAGACTCTGCGCAACACATACTGCGACGAGGCCAATCCTGAAACGATGGTACCAAGGGAAGAGCTTGCGACCGGACAAGCCACTTGCCACTTGCCAAAGGATGAGTAGGAGCCGACGCTTTCAGTGACAAAGGCATGCAGGGTAATATATACAACAGAATCGATCCATATGGGTTGGGCCCTAAATCGCGAAGCACCGCTACGCGCGCATCGGGGCCAAGCTGAATGTCGCGCTGCATGCCATCTACACAGACTCCATGTGCGGAGGAAGGGGCAACAGAGGGTCTACCGTGGCTACCCAGGCGGTGATATATATATATATATATATATATATACATATACATATATGTGTGTATGTATGTATATCTACATGATGTCCTTGTCGCGCACAGTGGGCACTGCGGCCATGCTGTCGCCCTGCGAGCTCAAGAACGCGCACTGCGCCATTATCGGGAAGATGGCACTGCCCATGAACGCAGATATTGATGCCCACCAGGACAAGCTCAGCACCTATAGAATTTCCAGATCAGTTCAAAGGCATCGCCGAACTTCTGCTACAGTCACCAGCAGCTACCAGCGACAACGTCCTGCTGCACCTGGCATCGCAACTGGTACAATCACACCTGGACACATGGTTCACCGTCAAGGAACTGCCGACAGTTGCGCGAACCACAACATGATCGAGACTAGGTACAAGTTTAGCCGGCTACAAATTCAGCGCGCGACTCGCTAAGACACAAGCGCCCATGCGAGGCAGGCCCGTAGGTAGAGCACTAGTATTAAATATCTCCAAATATCAAAGTGCACCTGAGAAAATGCAAACGGAAGAGAAAACCCCACTCGCCTACGACAGCACCTACGCGGACGACTCTGGACTCTACACTACCATCGAAGACAGCAGCATGATAGAGCCCACCATCGTCAGCTCCGGACAGGCGGTGAATGATGGACCAACCGAAAATACACTAAGCCCGAGCTACGACCTGGGTAAGACGCAGGTTATTGTATCAATGCATGGCATGGGCTCCAGGGCAGCAGAGCTTGCTCTCCTCAGCGCCTACATAGGACGAGTACCAAGACTGGGAATAGACGCGACCATCGACATCGCGACAAAGGCCAAGCATCGGGGTGGAAGACTGGAAGCAACTGAGGCACTCGGGCCAGAGACGCGTTATCGACGGCAACGAACCGCGCATGCAAGTACCCCTCTCCGCAGAGCCCTCTCCGCCTAGCAACGCATCGAAACCAAGGATTCGGCGCCCATGGCGCACGCCCTGGCGCTACCTGGACCCACCTACAGCGCGGAAGCCCGGCCAACGCCTAGTGCAAACTAAAGGCATCAATCAGTCCACTCCAAGTGCGCCAGGCTCTACCAGCCGGTGTCGGGAATACGTGGCCACGAGCAGCACGCTAACAAGATCACCGGCAAGTGCATCGTCGGCCGCGTGGACAGACTGGACCTAGATTTCCCCCACAGAGCGAGGACATTCAAGTGCTATTTCCGACTGCTGCAACATGGCCAAGCCAACTACTACATACTGTCGATGTGTTGCTGCATTTGGGGCAGTTGGACAGAACAACTTATGGGCGACTGAAAGCTTCCAATATCAACGCGCGCCCCGCAATCGTAACGGATTACGTGAATGGACGATCAGGGCAAAGGAGAAAGCGGACGAAACGGACAGCTATTTGAGCACGCCATCCAAGGCAGCCGCACAATGGACGAAGGAAAACGCGAAGCGAAGCGCATGGCATGGCGCAGGCTATATTCCTAACATCTAGGACTAGTGGGAGTAGGACCGCCACCTGAGCATGCCCCGCACCATCCGATTGAATTCAGATACGCGCGACGCATGCCCGCAACGTCAGCAGACACTGGCAACTAAGGGCGCCTGGACAGCACGTTGGCAAATTGCAGCCCAGACCCAGACGACGCTCGCAATCATGCGCAGGACGGGTTATGCATATCATATGGCATGAATTACGCGTAGGAAACGACAGCGCGCCTACTTAATCAGACATTCGTTTGACCAGTTACGACGTGAAAGGGCACGAGGACTCAATCCACCAGATAGGGGCCGTGTTGTGGCATGGCGTAGAGAAGGCCACTATGAGGCATAAGCCAAGAAACAGCGATCAGAGACCAACGCACGGAGCCAATGATATTACCTGAAGTTTGGTGGCTAGACCACAAGCGAGAGCCGCCTGCGCCGCGACATGTACAAGTAGATGAGGATCGGGTTCACCTCATGGACGTCAGCCCTGATCTCCCTCGACGCAAGGTGCACCGCCACCTCCACATCTTCTCAACATGATGACGCCGAGGCCTAGATCTACATTTCTTCTTCGAAACAGATTCAAATTGCCCCGTGGAAGTCACCAGCCTCGACCTGGCGAAGGACCGAGCTGGGGGAGTAGTTTACGCCCCGAGCCCGAAGCCTATGGGCTGCACTTCTGCGTGCTGGATTGGTAGCTGGAATGCATGCTCGGCCGCCCCGTGAAACATGGAGTTGCGCACGCTGGAATAGCCCACATCACCGACAAGACGGCGGACCCCGGCCAGTATTTGGCATTCGCGAAGCCTGTGGGCACAAAGGCTCAACGGAAGGGCAAGAGCACAGATGCGAGCAGGAAACGGAGTCCCACGAGTCACCTTGCAGTTCCCGGCCGAGGCATCATTGCTACATATACCATCGACGATGGAACAGCTGGCCACCCCAACCTGGCGGACGAGATGCGCGTCAGCATGGTGGCTCATGGAGACAAGGGCCTCACTTACATGCAAGGAGGCCATCATGATCAGCTTGTTGGACCAGTGCATGTTCGACTGCCGCAGTGGGAAGCCGACAATGCTGCGGCGCGCGAACCTACCAATGGCCTCCAGGACGCTCTGATGATCGAGAAGGACACCTTGCCGCGTTGGACTAAGACCGCACAGCAGGGAATTTTCAACGCGGTGCCGTTCACGGAGTACCTGGCCCAGCTGTGTGACTTCATAAGCAGTCGCTGCACATGTGCATGGACTACGCTATTACAACCTCGGGTACCTCCTGACGATGTACACAAGCAGCCCGACATATTGCACACGAACCCACATGTACAACGCAACGTGGAACCTGACTATGCCGGCCGCACAGCAGATCTACATGCAATCGATTTGCCGCTTTGGGGATATACAAGACATCGAGGAAGAGCCTGCCACCCCGACAGAAATTGTCGACGTAGAACCGCAACAACAGGCAGACCTTAGACATGATTCACCAATTGTTGGCTGCCGAACGCCAGCATGACGTGATTTATGGGTGACTATTGGGCTTACTATAACCGTAGAGCGATTAGAGACAAGCACGCGACCGCCATCATCATCCCTATCATCTGCCTACCCAGCCCGCCTGCCATTACGTCGGTCTCATATTGCATTACCGACAGATGCAATGGGACAGGCCTGTGAAGGATAGCCAGCACGTGTAAGTACATATGCGTGTTCCGTAGTTGTTGTTCTGGCGCGCCGATCACGCGGGCCCCAACCTTGCGCGGCTACCACCTACTCGCGGGCCCCCGCAATGGCAGCGATGCAAAAGTACTCGCGTACGAGGCCGACATCGATACGGCACGCGACGCTCTGTAAATGGAGGTGGGCATGCACGACGCCCGCGCCACGTCGCCACCATCC
>CAUYUJ010014800.1:292642-305142 GCA_963575745.1 Prorocentrum cordatum | reverse complement strand
CCCCCTCTGTCCTCCCTCCTAATTGTTCCTCCCTCCTCCTCGTTCCTCCCTCATTCCCCTCCTCCATGCTCTTCTTCTTCTTCCTCCTCCTCGTCCTCCTCTCTCGCTTCATAAGGGCTAATTGGCTCTACCCATGCACAGGAAATTGAGGATAATAGAATGGTGAGAAGGTCGCAGCCTCCACCAGCTCCTTCAAGTCACGCAGACGGCCGCGCGCGCAGGAGAGGATTGAAGAGGCGCAAGGCGGCACTTTTGTTTGTACCAGTTTGCGTGCTGTTTCATTCTTCATGTTTCCGTCCAGGCCTTTTCCGCATCAGATAATCAATGACCTGCGTGAGCATTAACTCTGGGAGGTGTCCACGCTGATGAGAGCGAATTGCGAAGGATTGGAGCAAGCGGCACGAGAGATGCGGTGCTGCGGAAGAATATGTCCAAATTTTGCCAAGACCTTGGGTCTTTTTGGATCACGCATATGACGTGAGCCGGCACACCCCCACAGTCTCATCGACCTTCTTTCCCAGCCTCCTTCGGGAAGTGCGTGCGCCCAGAGGCGCCGAGGTTCTTCACCAGGCTGGAGCTCCTGGCATGGAGGCCACGGCTACCCGGGCTGGCCACCTCACAAGCGACTCGAGCACCAACGACGAGCAGCGAGCAAGTGGCATGAATCTGACCGACAATGACTTCGTGGCCAGTCCAGCCATTCAGCTTGGCGATGGCCAACCCAGCATGCTGCCTCAACCCCAGGTGCATCAAATTCTGGTGGGAACCCAGCTGTTCGACATCCTCGGCACGAAGGCCGAATGAGGCCGAGGCCGACTCAGACTGCGGCATTGCCCAAGTTTCGACGCTGCAGGGTCCATGGGCGTGCTGTCCAGACAGAGCACCGCGTGAACAACGTGACCTTCGAGCATGCTTCCAGCCAGACGCCGCTCAAGCTCCATCATTTGACCGCGATCGATACAGAGGGCGATGGGTTGCTGACTGCCGTGGCCCCCGCGTCCGCGCTTGCCGCTGATGAGGCGGGGCCTGACCGGCCAAGAGGGCACCCGCTCCTTCCCTTTGCCGTCCAGCGCGATTTTGGGCTCATCTCCAGTACGGTGGAGGCGTTTGTTGGGAAATAGTCCCAGGAGGCGCCAGACCCTGAAGGGTCCCTTCTCCCATGAGGGCGGCGATGATATCCTTGGCCGATCCACGATTGGAGTTCCACTGGCTTCCAGACCCTGGATTCCTTATCTAAGGGCTCCTTATCCAATGCCCACACCGTATGTGTTGCATGGATCTGGGCATCGGCTGAGGAACGTACTCGTGCGTAGCATGGCAGGCCTGCAGGTTCGACTTGTGCCGGCAGTGCAAGCGTTCTGCGACTTCCGCGGGCGCCGTCGCCGATGCATGGGCCTTCCCAGCGGACACCATCGCGATCCAGGGGGAGGCCGACGAACTTGACCTAGCTAGTGCGCTGCGTAAGCGAGTGGCCCCTTCGTCCCTCGCCTCCTCCTCCTCTGCATTGTGTTTAGTGCTTGACTCCTGCAGTGTGTGCAGTGTGTATTGGGATGCTGTAGAATTGAATAACTGTCTCAGCCTTGGAGGCCCCAATGCCTCATCCCCTCCATCGTGTAACGCCAGTGTTTGCGAAAGCTGATGCCACATTAGTTCTGTAGAACGGGATTAGTTGTCATTATGTCGGGTTGTGTGGCGTCTCCGTTGGAAATCACAGCTGGGGAGGCGGATTAGTATTTCGTGCAGAGGCGCGTTGCAGGCGGGCTGGTTGGTGGCTTGCCTTCATTTGCTGCGCTCCTTGCTTTTTCTTTCTGCCAGTGTCACTCCTCCTCCTTCTCCTTCTCCTTCTCCCCCTTCTCCTCCTCTGCCTCATCCTCATGCTCCTCTACCTCCTCCCTCCTCTTTCCCGCTCCATCCTTTTTCCTCCTCCGTCCTTCCTCCTCATGGCCACCGCGCGGTCAAGCATTCGCATTGGTGGCCACAGGACCCTTGGAAGTAGTTCCTGCCCTTGGAAGTAGTTTCTGCCCTGCGCATGCACCCAAGGTGCGGATCGTGCATCATGACCTTGCAGTGATGAGGCTACCACGGGAAGGTGAGCGCGCCGCCCGCGAGGTGACCGCCACGACGTCGATGAAACGCCACCGCCTGCATGGTCAGCAGCGCGCAGAGCGCAGCTCGCGAGCATACGCATCGTTGATGAGCTGCTGGCCAAGCCCCAGCCGCCAATGCTGCCGCCGCCCAGACTCCTGCCACCAGACGCGTCGAACGACGTGGTGGAAGATGAAGTCCACCAGGTGACGCTGGTTGACGAGGGTGGCGGCCAAAGGGGCGACAAGGACGGCACTATTGCACAAGGGGAGGGGTGCGTAGAGGACGTGTCCAGCGCAACCAGTTCAAGCACCAGTTGAACCCGCTCAAGTTGTTGACCTGTTCGCGATCAGGCTGAACCCGTTCAAGGACCCGCTGGACCCATTAGAATTCCACATGGACCCGTCCAGGCTCCAGCTGAACTCGCTCGCAGTCGCTAGCCTAATGAGGTTCCAGCTGAACCTGTTAAATTTCCTTGGCAACCCGCTCCAGAACTACTTGCGTCCGTCCAAGTCACAGCCGAACCCGCTGGAGCACAGGCCGAAGTTGTTTAAGTTACAGATCGCGTTCAACCTCCTCGTGAACTCGTTCGCGTCCTCGCCGGACACATTCACTATCACGAACAAGCTCAGGTTTGGGAGCAGCCCGTTCAAGTTGAAAACAGCATTGACGACGAAGCCTCCGTAATGATTGATGTTGCTCAGGTCGACATTGCCCCGCAGACAGAGGAGAATAGTTCTCTGCTGCGAGTCAGCATGTTCGAACTCATAGACGAGATGGTGGAGAAACTGCTTCGAGAAGGCCTCGCGGCATCGTTCGAACAGTTGGAAGATGCACTGGTGCAGTGGGCCAGGGAAAATGCTGGTGGTTGGGCGTCGATCAACGTCATCGGCTTGGACGAGGATGGCGCTGTCGAGTCCACGATAGCACCAGTGGGACGGCTCTACGTGGATGCCTACTCGCATGGCAGCTCTGCGACTGGAGGCGGCCTCGCTAACGATGCCTGCGCGGCCTGCGGTTGAAGGCAAGCATGTCTGCCGAACGCGACGCCAGGGCAGTTTTTAGAACATGCGTTTTGGCACACAGTGCTCCAGTACATGGACAATTCGAGTGCAAGATCACCTACAAAATTAGATTACTACGAAATCAATGTTGGAACACAAATTTTGCTCCGGGGGCCAAAATTTTGTTCCGGGATCAGACATTTTGCCCCATGGACATTTTCGTTGCTCGGGGGGCAAAAACAGCGCTCCGTCCTGGCAAGGGGCGCGTCTGGCGCATTGAATTGCGCAAGCACGCTCGCGCATCACTAACGCAGTGGATGGCGCATGAAGTACGCATCGTACCCACAAGAGAACAATCGGAACATGTAGCGAGCCACTTCGGAGCTCCAGACATGCGCAGGTGCTGTCGTGATATGCAAGCGCCAAGGTTCGCTTGAAGTGCCGTTTAATGCCGGGCGCGGACCTCAAACCACTGCGGCAGGCCCGATAGGGCTGCAATGCCTGTCGCCCCAACGACACTTCGGACAATCCGAATATGACCTTAATCGAACGAAATCCTGCGCTGCAGTCGCGCGGGGGGGGGGGGGGCATGCGTCGCGAGGCAACGCAAAGGCGCGGGCCAGCCCCATCTCAAGGGTGGACGTGGATTCGATAAACAGGTCGGGTGTCGCGCTGCAGCGATCGGGGGGGGGGGCTCCATTCCGCGGCGCGGTTTTGCAGGAAGTCGGGCGGCGGGCACTCGGAGAGGCGATTGGGGGGGACAGGGGCGAAACCCATGCAGCACACGTGGGTTCGCGCGGGGGGTGTGGTTTTGTAAGCGTGCGTGGCCAGTCCAATCGAAACGCCTACCTGTTCGTGCGTTCCACAGTGCTGCTGTCGACGCACCGGCAGGGCTCTACAAATTCATGCGCGCTCTAGCGTGCAATTTGCATGTTTTGGAAAATGCGCGACATGCGTGCTAAACGTTGTAGTATTTGCCAACCATCCATCCCCCAGCGCGGGAACGCCTCGCAGGACCGCAGATAAGCCTTCGACCCCCGTTGGCGTTGCCAGGCGCGCAACTTGCGCACCTGGCGGCGCGTGCGGGGGGCGACGTCTCTTTCGGGCCCCCGTGGGGTTAGGTGGCAGAACCCGGAAGCTTATTTAAATGCAATCTAGCCCGGTTTAGCTCGATTTAGTTGGAATAATGGGAATAAGGGCATCTGCGGCCGCACTAGTTACCGCCGCGCGCTGCCGACTGCCGACGCACGCCGGCTGCGCGAATGCCGTTCGCCGCTGCGGGCTGTCGCTGCATTTGCGGACGCGGCTGAACGCCAAGGAACTCTCGGGGCAGTTTTGGGGCCGCCCGCGGCGCCCGCGCGCCCCGACGCGCCCCGCTCGCGGCGCCCGCGCGCGGCGACCAACCGCCCCGACGGAAAAATGAAAAAAATCCCTTGCGGGAGGCGGCGCCGCCAGGCGCGCCTGCAAAGACCGCGCGCGGTGGCCGAGGCCGCCCCGCCGCCCCGGGACGCGCGCCCGCCGCCGTGCAACTCTTGCGCGGGGCGGCCCCGCCACCAAGACGACGCCAATCAAAGCGAACGCGCCAGGGCGCGCCGCGCCCAGCCAAGCTGGGGTTCGAGCCAAAATGGCAAAGGAAGATGGGCGGGGGGCGGGGGAAAGGGCGAGGGGGCGGGAGTGACGACAACGAGAAAGAAGGAAGCGGGAGGCGGAAACGGGGGGGGAAGAGAGCGGAGAGGGGAGAGGGTTCAGCCACAAATCCTTGGGGTGCGTTATCACGAACGGAGCAAAACTACAGGTGCGCGACATCCGTTGATTCCAGGGCGGGTCCGCGCAGGTGCCCGAGCCTTGTGTTTCTCTGCCACGAATGTCTCGAACGAGAGGGGCAAGAGGAACCGTCTGCACAACAGGGCCACTCCGTGAGATCGCACGGGCGACGACGACGACGACGACCACTACCAATATTATCGTTATTATTTCTACTACGACGACGACCAACACAACTAGACTACCAGCGCGCGCCGGGGCCGCAAGAGGAGGCGGAACTTGAGCACAGGGGGCGCCCGCTTCCTCCCGCGACCGCCCTCCAGCCCCGTGGAAGGTTCCATGTTAATGTCCGCTTCGAAAGTGTGTTTTCCCATGGTGCGTCTTTGCCGTTTCTGCTGTCTGGTAGGGTATGAGCTGCGCGGTGCTGTCTGGTAGGCGTCGCCTTTAGGTGATGAGTGCCGTTGTTTTGTTTTGCCACCGCGCGGAACAGCGCGAGGAACCAAGGAGCAGCCTCAGAGAGCTCGAGCCGTCAGCACGCACTGCCGCCTGCTGGAACCAGCCAACAGGCGGCAGAGGCTCGGGCCCCCCCCATCTCTCCGGAGCTACCCTTTGGTCCCCCCGTCACCCTTGAATAAACTGCAAAGGGCGACAAACGCAAAGAATTGCACCTTGCTGTCTGGTACGGCGATTATCACCCCCGATTAGTTTGGTTCCGTTGTTTTGTTTTGTGCGTGCTGCTGGGCTGTCTGGTGGGGCGTCCACCCTTGTTGTTTTCCCATCTTCCCGCCCGCGCCCTCTCCCCTCTCACTCTTCTATTTTTCCCTCCCGCCCCCCCCCGTCCTTCCTCTTGTGTTCCCCCCGCATCCTCCCCGCGCCCTCGCCCCAGCGACTCCTGCCGTCCCCCGTCCTTCTCCAGACTTGATTTGGCGATCCCACTCACGCACTGATGTCGCGACTCATCCCCGCCCCCCCCCTCTCCTCCCATCTAGCGCCCCAAGGGGCCTCCCAAGGAGGCCCCAGAGAGGCCAAACCCTTCCGAAACATAATTAAATGTTGTTGGCCTTCTCCCCTTTTCGCTTCCGATGGGCTTCTGATGCCTCAATATGGCCCCCAAAATGGCCAAAGAAGGCCCCAAGACGGGCTACTCTTGGGGCCATCGCTCCTGGGGGCCAACATGGGGTCAATCAGCCTTAGAAAAGCAGCGGGGTGGACACGTGCCACCCCCGAAACCGCGTCAGACAACACATGTGTAAACTTGTAATCCTGGGGGGCAACATTGCGTCAGTCAGCCTCGGAAAAGCAGCGGGGTGACACGTGTCACCCCCGAAACCGTGTGACAAAAACCAAGTGTGAAATTGTGATTCTGGGGGCCAACATGAGGCCAGTCAGCCTCAGAAAAGCAGCGGGGGTGACACGGGTCACTACCCAAAACGCGCGAGAAGTACCAATTGTAAATGTGTGACTATGGTGGTCAACATGGGGCCAACCAACCTCATAAAAGCAGCGGGGTGTCAGGCGTCACCCCCGACACCGCGTGCGAACAAAAAACAGTTGTGAGATTGTGATTCCGGGGGGCCAACGTGGGGTCAGCCCGCCTCAGATCATCAGCGGGGGTGACACGTGTCACCCCGAAACCGCGTGACAAACACCAATTGTGAGATTGTGATTCGGGGGGCAAACATTGGGCCAATCAGCCTCAGGGGGGACGGGGGGGGAACGGGGTGGCGCGTGTCACTCCCGAAACCGTGCGGGAAAAAAATATACAATTGTGACTATGGGGGCCAACATGAGGTCTGTCAGCCTCAGAGAAACAGCGGGGTGACACGTGCCACCCCCGAAACCGTGTGAGAAAAATCTGTTGTGCATTTGTGGTTCTGGGGGCAACATGGGGCCTGCCAGCCTCTCGCAAGCAGCGGGGTGACACGTGTCATCCCCGAAACCGTGTGAGAAAAAACAATTGTAACTTGTGATTCTGGGGGCCATCATGGGGTCAGTCAGCCTCAGAAAAGCAGCGGGGTGACACGCGTCACCCCCGAAACCACGTGAAAAAAAACAAGTGTGAATTTGTGATTTTGGGGGGCCAGCATGGGGTCAGTCAGCCTGGGAAAAGGAACGGGGTAACACGTGTCACCCGAGAAACCGTGTGAGAAAAATCAGGTGTGCAATTGTGATTCTAAAAGCCATCATTGGGTCAGCCAACCTCGGAAAAGCAGGGGGCGACACGTGTCACCCCCGAAACCGTGTGAGAAAAACCAATTGTGAACTTGTGACTATGGGGGCGCCACCATGGGGGCAGCCAGCCTCTGAGAAGCAGCGGGGTGGCACGTGTCACCCCCGAGACCGTGTGAGAAAAAACCAAATGTGAATTTGTTGTTTTGGGGACCAACATGGGGTCAATCAGCCACAGAAAAAATAGCGGGGTGACACGTGTCACCCCCCGGAATTGCGTGAGGCAACTATTTGTAAAATTGTGTTTCTGCGGGGGGGGGGTGAGGGGGGCAACATGGGGTCAGTCGACCTCGGGGGGGGGGGGCGGGTGACACGTGTCACCCCCGAAACTGTGTGAGAAAAACGAGTATGTAAACAAATGATTCTGGGTGCCAACATGGGGCCAGTCAGCCTCAGAAAAGCAACGGGGTGACACGTGTCACCCCCGAAACCGTGTAAGAAACATTAAGTGTGAATTTGTAATTCTGAGTGCCAACATGGGGTCAGTCAGCTTCATAAATGCAGCGGGGGTGGCGCGTGCCACCCCCGCAACAATGTGAGAGAAAAAAAAACGAATGCAACAATGTGGTTCTGGGGGGGGCAACATGGGGTCAGTCCTTCTCTTGGATCCTCCTCCTCCATCTTATCTTCCTCTCCCCCCGTCCCCCCCTCCTCCTCGCCCTCATCCTCCACATATATCCACCTCTTCCTCCTCCTCCTCCTCCTCCTCCTCCTCCTCGTCCTCCTCCTCTCGTCATCATTATCCTTCATCGGCATCACAACGATGCACAACGCCAGCGTACACCGCAGCGCCTTCGTACACCGCAAACACCCGTGCACCCACAGCGGCCGCAGCCACCACAGTGCCAACGTACACCCCGTTGCCTGCGTGCACAACAGCGACATGCGCCTGTATACATCGCTGCGCCTGCGTACATCCCTCCTGGGAGTCCCAGCGCCCCCCGACCCCCCTATGTTCTTCGGCGACCCCAGACGGGAAAACCAATTGAAAACTTCCCCAAACGATTTTCCATCTGGGACCCCGTGCAGGAAGCCCCGTGGGGAGAACCTCATGCACTTGGTGACATATGGCAGATGGCCGCATGAAAGCGCAGACAAACCGGTGCGACGGCGCCTGGGGCAGGGTAGACTGATGGGCAGAACATTAAAATCGAATGCAGGTCTGCGTCCGTGCGACGGCGACCAGGCGCGGGACAGATATATGGAAATATGAACGCCACTGGTCAAGCCAAGCCGAGGGTGCGACGGCGCCCCGGGGGCGGGGGGCAGATAGATGGACAGACATGGCGCAGACGCATCGGAGCGATGGCGCCAGGGGGGTGTATGTAGATACATGGACGCACCGCGCCAACCAAGCAAAGCCGACGGTGCAACGGCGAACGCTCTGCGAAAAAAACCAGAAAGGAGATCAATACAGGTGGGACCCCCTCATGGGCGATCTGCACAACCGTCGCTACTTTCTTGGGCCCCTGGGATGTCCAGCGGAGTGGCGACATACGCAGAACAGAGTGCGATTTCGCCGTCCATGAGGGGGGGGGGCTGTGATCGGCCAAGCAATCGCCGCTTTCGCGGGTTCCTGGAAGCTTAGCGGAGTTATGACATACGCAGCGCAAAATGAGACCTTGCCGTCCCTCCGGGTTGCGATATGCGCAAGTGTCGCCACTTTCGAGGGTTCCTGGGAAGCCCAGCGGAACGGTGACGTAAACACCCCTGGGGAGATGCAATTTGCGCAGCCGTTGCCACTTTCGTGGGCTGCTGGGAAGTCCAGCGGAGCGGTGTCTTCCGCAAATCAGAAAGAGACCTCGCCGCCCTTGGGGGGGTGGGGGTGCAGATACGCCCATGCGCTGCTTTGAAATATATCGTTCTTAATAATATTTGCCAAACGTGTAGAACGGCTTGGGTACGCCCCTGAATATGTTACCTGCTCGCCTTTCGCTTCCGACGCGCCGGCGAAGCCTCAAGATGGCTCCGAGATGGCCCGAAGATGGCGCCAGGATGGGGCCCAAGAGGGCTCTAAGTCGGACCCAAAAACGTTCAAGAGGGCACAGTGCAGTCCCCAAAGAAGCCACTTGAAGACTTCCAGAAAGGGGGGGGGGGGGTCCCGTTAGGGAGCCCTTCCTTGGCCGATGGCCTCCAAGATGACCCCGACACGGTTTCCACGGACCCCAACAGGGCCCCGCAAAAAGGCACCAACAGGTCCCCGAGAGAGCCCTGAAAACCCAGCGGTCCCAAACATGTTCCATGAGGGCCCCCACATGACCCAGCGGGGGCCTCCTCGAAGCCCCTAACGTGAGAGATCTGTAGAAGCTTCGAGGGTTGATTCAGGTAATCTTTCTCTTGCCACTCGCATCAGCAGTTCTATCTGTATTAGTACAGGTTACGGTTCGATCTCTCATTCTTCTGCTGCTTGTCTTTATTCGTCGTCGTATCTTTCTTCCTCCCCACTGGTTTCCTCTGCACGTCCCCCTCCCCATCCTCCTTCCCCCGTCCTTCACAGCCTCCTCCCACTCATCATTATCTTTCCAACCCCATTCCTCCTCCCCCGCCATTTCCCTCTTCATCGCCATCATCATCATGACACCCTGCGCTTTCCTCTTCTTTTTTTCCCATATATCCCACTAGTCAGCCTCCTCGTCCGCCTCCTCCTCCCACAAAAGACCCGCAAATACGTACGCCTGGACTGCATGCTGCTAGACGCCCTTGTCAGGATAAGCGTGTCTAGAAATCGTTTATGGGCTGGCCGGTGCGCAGAAGCGGCACGATTATGATGACGGCGCGGCGATAGCGGCACGTGGCACAATATCCATGGCAAACGCAATCAGTCAAGGAGTCCATGGGCTTGCGCCCTCATCAAGAAAGCCCAGCAGGCGGCTTTGGCCTGAGCTTCGCTGCGTCTGCGGCCGAAAATCTGGGTACAGGATTTGGATTCCTGAAACTCTTTACCATTCGGTCCGCCACCGTGCCCCCTGGCACGTTGAGGCCTGGAAGAATGCCAAGTGCTATCTCGCAGGGTCTCTGTAGTCTTCTAAGCGACCCCCCCCCCCCTGTCCGGCCCGCGCACAGCCGCATGCATCACCCCTACCCCCGAAGGTCCCTGAGCGGCCATGACGCCATCCTGGGGCTCTCCAAGGCTTCCAAGACGGCCCAACAGGGCCACCACGGCCGCCAAGATTGCCCAACGTGCCTCCACGACGGCCAAGTACAGCTCCAGGGAGGCCCAAGATGACTCCATGACCGCACGGGATGGCCTCCAGAGCGCTCAAAAAGGCCCCCCCAGACGGCTCAAGAGGGCTCCAGGAGGAGCCTCCGGAGGGCCGAAAAAGCAAAAGCAAATTGTTTCCCGTGAAATTGTTTATTTTTGGATGAGCCCAAGAAAAACCCAGAATGAGCGAAGCAGCGTCCAAGACGGCCTCAAGAAGGCCAAAGAGGGCGCATAGACGGCCCAGGACGGCCCCAAGAGCGCCTTAAGCTGGCCCAAGAGGGCCTCCGGAGGGACCCAAGGCGGCCTGATAGGGCCGCTCAAGGGCCCCCAGACGTCTCCAAGAGGCCCCCCCCTTCCCCAGACGGCCAAGAGGACCCCGAAACGGCCCTAGAGAGCCCCAAGACGGCCCACGAGGTTCCTGAACTGCTTGAGAGAGCCCAGAAGGGCCCCCCAAAGACTGCCCCACGGGGGCCCAGATAGCCCTAAGACAGCCCAAGTGAGCTCCATGAGAACGCCTAATGAGGTGGAGTCGAGAAGCGCCACATGTGACAGCCTCCCCCTTCCTCCTCTTCCTCCTCCTCCTCCTCCTGCTCCCCCTCCTCCTCCTCCTCAGCCCCCTCCTCATCGTCATCGCCGTCGTCGACATCGCAATCGTCATCATCATCATCATCACCATCACCATCACCACCATCATCATTCAAAGAGTCGCCACCCAAAGCGCCAGGCTGGCACGGTGGCGGGACTTGCCGCAGGTAGCTGGATAGTTTGGAAAACCAGTAAGCGCTTCGGGTTAGAGGCTCCACTCTCCCGAAAACACATCCCATGCGGCGCAGGCGCTCTACCTCCTCCGGAAGCGGGTCAGGGAACGCAAGAGCAGGGGACCCTTCGGCAGGAGGCGGGGGCGCGGCTGGAGGTGGCACCTCCCCTGCAGGGGGCGCCTCGCCTGCTTCTGGTGGCTCTGCGCCACCGCCAGGGTCGGCCCCACCACCCTCGAGCACCGCAGGCAGGGCCAAATCCCCTCCCTCGTGAGGGATAGCCTCGAGCTGCGGCGGGGGGTCCGGACCGCCACCGAATCCGCCACATTGCCCCCTGGCGCGTTGAGGCGTGTTCGGATGCCAAGTGCTGTCTGGCAGGGTTACTGTTGCATTTAAAAGGGAGTCCCCGCCCCATCTCGACGCAGTCCCTGCATGCAGGGCGCCCTCTTTTCGAAACTCTCTGGGTTGTCTCACACATCCCTAGCTCTCTCCGCGGCGTCCACGGTGCCCCACATGGCTTCCAACACGGCCACGGAACGACAGCAAGGCCGCCGCTATGGCCCAAGGGCGCTCCAACACTGCCGACGTTGGCCTCAAGACGGCCCAAGTTGGCCTCGAGACGGCCCAAGAAACCGTCATGACGGCCCAGACGGCCCCCCAAAAGGGCCTCTAGCACGGCCCGAAGAAACCCGAACCAATAATCCCACCAGCCCTTTAAGGCGTAGGTGTTTTAGGGCGTTTCTTCTTCCATTTTCCCCTTTTCCCCGTCGCCCCCCCCCCTCTGGACCTGGACGGGGCGTTTCGCTGGTAGTTGGAGCGTCCAAGATGGCTCAAGATGGCTCCAAGAGGGCCTCAGGGAGCCCAAGACCACCTGCAAGACGGCTCAAGATGGCCCAAGATGGTTTCCAAGATGCTCCAAGAGGCTCCCAAGACCGCTCCAAGACGTCTCCAAGTGGCCAGCAAGCTCGCCAAGGAGGCCCCGAAGAAGCCAAAATCCTTCAAACACCTAAGGAAATTAATGATTTTGCCTTCTCGCCTTTTCGCTTCCGATGGCCTTCCGAGGCCTCAGGATGGCTCCAAGATGGCCCAAGAGAGCCCCAAGAGGGGCCCAAGAGAGCCCCAAAACGGCCCCAAGAACGCCCAAGAGCGCTCCAAGAGCGCCCCAAGAGGGGTCCAGGAGGCGATAGTGGGGGCCCCCGAAGGGCAGCGCTAATTGAGGGACCCCCCTTTCTTTGATCGATCTCCACCAAGATGGCCCCTGGAGGCGCCCAGGAGGCTCCAAGAGGCCCCCAACAGGCCCCCAAGATGCTCCCAAGAGACCCCAAGAGGTCCCCAGATGGTTTTGGCATGTTTTGCGGGGGTTTGCAGGGGCATGTGCAAGGTATTGCAAAGGTCTTTGCAAGGGTTTGCAGGGGCATTTGCAAGGTATTGCAGGGGTCTTTGCAGGGTTTTGCAGGGGTC
>CAUYUJ010014800.1:237642-287642 GCA_963575745.1 Prorocentrum cordatum | reverse complement strand
ATTACTACTATTACTACTACTACAACTACTACGACTACTACTGCTGCTTCTACTACTACT
The DNA here is from genome assembly GCA_963575745.1 of Prorocentrum cordatum. NCBI lineage: Eukaryota > Dinophyceae > Prorocentrales > Prorocentraceae > Prorocentrum > Prorocentrum cordatum. The sequence continues at coordinate 287,582 of CAUYUJ010014800.1, read as the reverse complement.
ACTACTACTACTACTACTACTACTACTACTACTACTAACTAACTAACTAACTAACTAACTAACTAACTAACTAACTAACTAACTAACTAACTAACTAACTAACTAACTACTAACTACTAACTACTAACTACTAGGTACTAACTACTAACTACTAACTACTAACTACTAACTACTACTCACCCTACTACTACTACGACAACTCCGTACTACCACAACTACTACGACCTACTACACAGCTGCTACAAACTAACTAATTTACTATTACAAACACTACAACTACTACTACTAACACCTATAACAACTACAAACAACTACTACTACTACTACTACTTAATTACTACTACTATACTACTACTACTACTGACAACTACCACAAACTACTACAACGACATTACAACTTACTACTACTACTACTACTACACTACAACGACTGTTTCTACTACTACTACTACAAACTACTACTACTACTACTACTACTACTACTACAAACTACTACTACGACTAGACCAAAAACAACTACTAAAACTACAACTACAACCACTACTACTAACAAATAACTACTACCACTACTACTACTACTACTACTACCACTACTACTACTACTACTACTACTACTACTACTACTACTACTACTACTACTACTACTACTACTGCGACTACGACTACTACTACTGCTGGAGGGGGGGGAGGGGCGACCGCGGGGGGAGGGGAGAAAGGAGGCGACCGTGGGGACCGACCGTGCGGGCCGACCGTGAGGACCGACCGCGGGGGGCCGACCGTGGGGGGCCGACCGTGGGGGCCGACCGTGGGGTCCACCGTGGAGGCCCACCGTGGGGTGAGGGGGGAGAGGGCGGGGGCGACCGCGGGGTGCCGACCGTGGGAAGGGAGAGGGGGGGGGGGCGGCGACCGCGGGGGGTGGGGCCGACCGTGGTGGGCCGACCAAGCGGGGACCGACAGAGGGGGGCCGACCGCGGAAGCGCCGTCCGCGCTAGGCAGGCCGTGGGGGGCCGACCGCGGGGAACCGACCGTGGGGGGCCGACCGCGCGGGGCCGACCGTGAGAGGGCTACAATGGGGCGCCGACCGTGGAAGGCCGACCGTGGACGGCCGAGCTTGGGGGGTGCATTGCGGTCGGGCTTGGCTGCCGCGCAAGGGATATTGGGGGGGAGGGGGGGGCGCTGCGCGTCGGTCGGAACTGGCTGCCCTGCGGAGCCGACGGAGCGAACGGCAAGGAGGGAGCGGGCGGACGTCCGCCCCTACCGATGGAGCGGGCGGAGCGGACGGACCGGACGGAGCCGACGGAGCGGACCTGTCATTTTCTGTGATTTCTGCTGCGACGGAGACGCGGACGGACGCGGCGGCGGCGGGCGGCGGCGGCGGCGACGGAAGCGGCGGCGACGGCACGGCGGCTGCGACGGCGACGGCGGCGGCGACGGCGACGGCGGCGGCGGCGACGGCGGCTGCGACGGCGATGGCGACGGCGGCCACGGCGACGGCGGCGGGGGCCGACCGTGTGAACCGACTCAGGGGGGCCGACCGCGAGGGCCGACCGGGGGCCGACCGTGGGTGGCCGACCGTGGGGGGCCGACCAAGCGGGGACCGACAGAGGGGGGCCGACCGCGGAAGCGCCGTCCGCGCTAGGCAGGCCGTGGGGGGCCGACCGCGGGGGACCGACCGTGGGGGCCGACCGCCGGGGGGCCGACCGCGGGGGTCCGACCGCTGGAGGCTCACCGTGCGGGCCGACCGCGGGGGGCCGACCGCGGGGAACCGACCGTGGGGGACCGACCGCGGGGGGCCGACCGAGGGGGGCCGACCGTGGGGGCCGACCGTCGGGGCCGACCGTGGGGGGGGAGGGAAGGGGGGCCGACCGCGGGGGGCCGACCGCGAAGACCGACCGTGGGGGGCCGACCGCGGGGGCCGACCGTGGGGGGCCGACCGTGGGGGCCGACCGTGGGGGGCCGACCGCGGGGAGCCGACCGTGGGGGGGGGGCGACCGTGGTGGGCCGATCGCGCGATGACTGACAAAGGGGTGCCGACCGCGGGGCCAGTCCGCGCGGGGCCGACCGTGGGGGGCCGACCGCGGGGCGCCGACCGTGGGGGACCGACCGTGCGGGGCCGACCGTGGGAGCGCGACCGTGGGGGCCGACCGTGGGGGGGCTGACCGTGGGGTGCACTGCGGTCGGGCTTGGCTGCCGCGCAGGGGGTGCGGGCCGCGCGGCGGTCGGAAATTGCTGCCGCGCGGAGCCGACGGGGCGGGCGGAGCCGACGGAGCGAACGGCATGGAGTGAGCGGGCGGACGTCCGTCCGCTCCGATCGAGCGGGCGGAGCGGGCGGATCGGACGGAGCCGGCGGAGCGGATGGAGCGGACCTGACATGTTCTGTCATGTTCTGTCAATTATGCTATGTCCCACCATTTTTCTCGTTTCAAACAGGTTACGTTCTGTTTTAGATGAGCGCCCTCTGCCGCCGTAATCAAAAAAAAAAAAGCGGGCGGGGAAACGCAATATCGCCTGCGGGCTCACTTCGCCCAAATGCGAGCTCGCGGTGGACGCTTCCAAGGTATAGCCAGTGCTGCACCTGGGCGCTAGGCGAAATGGAACGCACGCTGGGCGAATTTTTCAGCCCAAGTAGCATCGACATGGGGCGCCATAGCCGAGCTCAATTTCTGGGCTCGGGTTTTGCCCAGGGACACGGCCGGGCGCAAAGGTGCATCACTTGCTATACCTCGGACGCGTCTACCGCGAGTTCGCACCTGGGCGAACATAGAGCCTAGGGCGGAATCCACCCCAAACCCCGCGCGCGAAGCGCGCTAAACGGTTTGCAATGCTTTTACCGCCGCGAGCGAAGCGCGCTAAACGGCTTACAATATCTGCACCGCCGCGCGAAGCACGCTAAACGGCTTACAATATCCCAGCACACCCGATCCTCATCTTTTCTTGAGGATCGCATGGGTCCTCATCTTCAAGATGAGGATCCTTCAAACCCACATCTTTAAAGATGTGGTCCCCATCTTTAGCGATGAAGATGGGGGCTACAAAGATCGAGCCAAACAAGAAGGAGGAGGAGGAGGAGGAGGAGACGGAGGAGGAGCAGGGAGAAGGGAGAAGGCTGAGGAGGAGAAAGAGGAGGAGGAGGAGGAGGAGGAGGAGGATCAGGAGAAAGGAGGAGGAGGAGGAGGAGGAGGAGGAGGAGGAGGAGGGAGGCACGTGCAAAGGGCGTGGCCTCGAGGAGCCTCGAGTGCTCCGAGATGGCCTCGAGATGCGGGACGGGGGCCTCGAGGGGCCTCGAGATGACCAGGAGCAGGGATGGGATGGGGGCCTCGAGGGGCCTCGAGATGAAGGGGATGAGGCCTCGAGGGGCCTCGAGATGGATGGTGAGGAACACGAACATGATCATGTATTTAATTGTCTGCAGACGCATTCCGCGAGGCTCAAACCTCAAAGCCGGTATTTGTCGATCAAAGATCGGTGAAGAAACCTACCGTTGCACGCCGGCGCAACATCAACAGCTCTCCCAATTTCGTCTTCTTCTAAATAACACCATATTTCTTTTGGGTTCCCGATAGTGGGGATTTGGATTTCGCACAAGTGGCAAAACAGATGGTGTTTCGGCTTGACCTTATACATGTGCCACCCTCGTGTCTGCCACAATCCCTCACGAAGATGGTGACGCGCCAACTCTGTATATAAGATGACATGGTTTCGGCCGAGGGCCGTAGCCCGCGCCGAACTGACACAACCCCACTGCTTAAGCTCAAGGTAAAAATCATGTAAAGCTTTGACACATTGAAGGCGCAAGGTCTCATACTCATCCTCGGGGGGCATCAATACTGAGAGGATGAAATAGAATGCGCTCAACAGATGTCTTGTTTCCGCCGCTTTGGTCCTCATCTGTGGCGCTTGTTTGTTCCTCTTGAACATGCCAAGCGTCAAGTTGTGGATGGGGACCTGGACATCATTGTTCCGACTTGCAATCCGAAGCATTGTTTTCATTTTGTTGAGGCCTTCCTGGGGCTGCGTTATCAATCCGCCAACCTTGCGAAAAATCTCAAATGCAACGTTTCCTAAGAGCGTCTGAAGAATGCCGAGGTCCGAGATGTGCATTAAATCCAGCGACACACTGGATAGGACAAACCCTGGAACGTTCCATAGAGGACAGATGTATGTGTTTGTCTCAAACAGTCTGATCATGTAGGCTTGGTGGCTCACGAACGTCTGCCGCCAGGCTGCTCCGAGACTCGCGTCAGTGAACGTGCAAGGGCCGTTCTGCGTGGCCCCACATAACCAGCACATGTTATATCCGTCGCCACCTCGCCAACCGCGTAAGTTGAACAACTGCTTCAGCCATGCCCAGTCGCCCTTTTTTTTAAAAGACACCCCTGCGTTCGCATTCGCTGGCGAGCCTGCTTGGCGCGCCATGCGTCCCCAGCACGCTTCGAATCCGAAAACTTCACGCCGTCGTGACGACGATCGGGGTACGTCCCCAAGAGCCACATTTGATAACACCATACAAGCACGACCAAAATGGAATCAAACGTGCGTTTGCCAGCGCAACCGCAATCGCAAACATGCCTTTTCGCACAAGTTGAAATCCAGAAACGCCTCTTCGGCTCAGCTTGACAAGATAAGAAGCAAGAAAAAAAAAAAAATAACATGGAAGAACGATTGAAAGAAAAATAAAATAAAGTAAGAAAGAGAAAGGAAAAAGAAGAAAATAGGAAAAATACAAGAAAAAAAAGAAAAAGAGGACAAAAACACATAATAAAATTATAAGCAGAAAACGAAAAAAGGAAAAAAAGACGCAGACCCGACCACATCAATGCGCACAGAGAATCCGTTTTACTGAACGGCGCCGAATCTCCCCAAACAGTTGTAGGTGCGAAGTTATCGCAGTTCTCGACCGACGGGGACAAGCGGCTTCCCCAGGATTGCCTGTCTCTGTAGAGCGGGTTGTCATGCGGGATGTTCTGCCAGTCTGATGCGGAATCAGCCACGCAGTCAAACACCTCATAAGGCAACAACATGTGCGCAGTGTCTGTGTATTTTGTCGAGGTCTCAGCATCCCATATGTCGATATCAAACTCGTACACGGGTGGCATGGTAGAATATTTATTCAATTGTCTGACAAGGTCTCTGTGAGAATGTTGCGTCCTCTCAGGACGAGCACTCGACGATGACGAGCCCGCATTTGCATTCAGAAATTCCTGCGCATCTGGAGCGCTGAGTGCGCCAGCTTTGAATTTCTTCGACACGAGCTCGTGCACTGCATCTCTGTCTGGCCGTTCCCGCTGAAGCGGCGGCCGAGAGAATGTCGCCCCGAGCTTCTGGCGAATGCCGCCTTGCAAAACCATTGAGCCAAAATGGGCTACGATGAACGGATGTTGCTGATGAGATTGGTCGGGCCCGTCTTGGAATTAGTTCTGGCCTCCAAATAGCAGTTTCGGTGCCTCTTTGGGGTTCCCACGTGCACTTCTCCAGAGCTTGTTTCAGAAATGCTTCCTTTGAGCGTGCGTCGGTTCTGTTCGAATTGGCTGAACTGATTTGGATCTTAATCCCAAGCTGTCCAGGCTGGCCTCAGGAACTTCATCGTGTACTTCCGAAGTCGTTGTAGAAGGAGCAGGAGGAGGAGCAGGAGGAGCACGAGGAGCAGGGGGAGGAGGAGGCGGAGGAGGAGGAGGAGGAGGAGGGTTTGGGCAGCTTTTGAACACAAACAGTTGTTTAGAAAACTGTCGTTTCCAAATGACGGGGAGGAGGGGGGGGAGGAGGAGGAGGAGGAGGAGGAGGAGGAGGAGGAGAGGACAAGGAGGAAACACTATGTTTATTCTGGGTTGTTTTTTTTATGCATATGTTGCGTTCACCATGTGCGTGTGTGCGGGGGGGGGGAGGGGGGCCGTCGTTTACCCCAGACAGTGGCGCCCTCGGTGGAGACATTTTTGCTAGCCAAACGCGTTCGGAACGCTTGCGTGCCGCTCTTGTCTGGGAGGGGGCGGGGGTGGCGAGGGAGGAAGCGGAGGGTCGCAGGAGAATATTATTCATCTGCGTCAGTTGTGCGGCAGGCAGGGGCGGTGCTCGCCCCCAAACGCCTCGATGCATGAACTACCACGGCATCGGAAAATGCGCTATAAGAAGCGCCATTACACTGGCACGTAGTGTAACGCTCGGCAGCACCAGTACTCGTTCACTTGATGCTCTGAAAGTCGGCAAGCACGTTCTTCCGATAAGCAGTGTAGCTGTCCTCCAGAGCCTTCTTCGCACTCTCGAGCTTGACAGTCTCCTGCTCAATGGCTTCAGTGCTCAGGTCAGCCAGGGTCACGTTCTTCGCTTCGGCCCACGTCTTGAAGAGAGACTCGCACTCCGTAACCTGCGTGGCCGTCTGGGTCGTCAGGAAGTTGATCGGGGCCTCTCCCCACCCTTTACGCTCGAGCTTCTGCTTGACCAATGCCACCATCCCGAGCTCCCTGGAGACCTTATCGTGGTACGTCTTAGTCGTCTTCGTGGCGGTCTCGAACTTCTCGATGGCCTCCTTCTTAGCCTTCTTGCGCGGCGTCATGTCGACGGGCTGGGGGTCTGGACGAGGGTCTCCAGGCTGCGTCCTCCTCCTCTTATTCCCAGGCCCGCCACGCCTGGCATCTGGCCTCGGGGTCACGACCTCGGCGTCCTCCATGTGCTCTCTCACGTTCTGCACGTCTTCTGGCTCCATCTCTGCCTTGGTTTCGAGCGTAGCCTTCTTGCTCGTCCTCTTGCCGTGGAGCGTCTTGTACTTGGTGTAGTTGTACTGCTTCACCCCCTCCTCCTGCAAGGCCTGGTTGCCCTTAAATGGGCGTGAGATCATGGTCCTGACGGCGATGCTGGCGTGCCTCGGGTTATTGAGGTAGAGGGGCCCACCCAATTGGTCCTCTGTTACCCACTCGTCCTCCTCCATCTCATCGTCGTACACTTCTCTCTCGACCGTATTGGCGATGGTGGTGATGCCACACTCGGGATCGACCATGAAGGCGGCGAGCCAACGACGCTTCTCGAGGTCGTCGGTCATCTCCTGGTACTTTGCGCACTCCGCAGGCCACTCGTTTTTCAGAGTCGTCCCCAAGCTAGAGAAAGCAGCCCTGCGCTTGTTCCGATCGAGGGCAGCGATCCCGTCCGCATCCACATCCTTGCCGAGACCTTTCATCTGCGCGATGGCGTCCTGCATAGGCTTAGGAAGCTGATTAGGCGCGCGCTTCGGCGCCATTCTCGAAATAAGAGTGTGAGCAACTATTTTCTCACAAACGAAGCAAACCAACTCGAGCCGAAAGTGCTACGGAGTGCCGGAGGACTGGGATCCCAGGCCGGGAGAGGACAAATTTTGCCATTCGTCCCCGGGGAGGGTCGGGGCCCCCCATTTTGTTTTTTTTTTTTTTTTTTTTTTTTTTTTTTTTTTTTTTTTTTTTTTATTATTTTTTTTTTTTTTTTTTTTTTTTTTTTTTTTTTTTTTTTTTTTTTTTTTTTTATTTTTTTTTTTCTTTTTTTTTTTTTTTATTTTTTTTTTTTTTTTTTTGGTCGGGCCCCCTTCAGTCGGACTCACAGAGCGAAATATCTTTGTCGGATCCTCTAATTGTCCTTCAGGGCAGGGCCTCTAGGGCAGGGCCTCTGGCTTCGGATCAGTTAGGACTCCATCTGGTGGCGACATGTCTGACGTATCTCTAACGCATCTCTAACACATCTCTAACACATCTCTAACACCCTGAGCTGTTAGAGATAAAAGTATTGAAAAAACAAGGTTTCCTATCTCTAACAGCCTGGGTGTTAAAGATGTGTTAGAGATGTGTTAGAAATAGAGGTCTGCGTTGCTACATGTTGATTCCATTAGCCCGTCGCAAATTGATGTCAGTGGGGCAATTCTTGGTTCCAATAGCCCGCCTTCAGTTCTTTCGGTGCAATGGCCTACTTCAAACGATTCCATTGGCCCGTCTTACGTTGACTCCATTGGCCCGTCATATGTTGATCCCAGTGGCAACGTTATGCTGATTCCCGTGTTCCGAATTGGTTTGGATCTCAAGCTCAGGTGTCGAGGGACTGGGGCTTGCTTGTTTGATTTGGATCTTAAGCTCAAGTGTCGAGGGACTGGGGCTTGCTTGCGTGCGTGGGGGTTGGGGATGGCGCGCGAACTGATTCGGATCTTAAGCTCAGGTGTCGAGGGACTGGGGCTTGCTTGCGTGCTTGCGTCCTCCTCCCTCCAAGCCCGTGGCAATTTTATCCTCCTCCTCCTCCTCCTCCTCCTCCTCCTGCCCCTCCTCCCCCTCCTCCCCGTCCTGAACAAACTGCCCAAACCCTCCTCCTCCTCCTCTTCCTCCTCCTCCTCCTCCTCCTCCTCCTCCTCCTCCTCCCCCTGCCCCTCGTGCCCCTCCACCGTTCGTTGCTAGTTTGGCACAAGTAAGCTTGGATCAAGCGTGCTTTGTTCGAGGGTATTCGTCCTGAGACAACGAATGATTAGCTGGCCAACGGGGTCATGTTGCATGCTGTGCTTTGTTCTTGTGTTGTTTTTTTGGTCAAGCGGCTGCGCTGCACGACCCTCCCCTGCAACGGCAAACTGAAACGAAACTAAGGCGGATCCAGAGTGTCATTCGCAATGGCCGAGAGCGTGGCCAAGGCTTCATCCTCAGAATCATCCGAACACTCGCTATTGGCAATCATTCGAAGCTGATCGAGGCACGCCTGGGTCTCTTCATCGGGTTCATCGGGCGAACTCTCCTCTACAGACTGGCGCTCGTCGCCAGCAACATCGCCCATCTCCACGTCGACGAGGTCGATAACGTCGACGGGTTCGACGGCAGCGGCATCCTGAATGACCTCGGAATAGTTGATGGAGCCACCGTCGTACCGCATGCACTCTACGAACATGGGCGGCTCATCAGGGGAAACGTCTCGCCCACAGCACAAGAAATGAACACCTGCACGAAAATCGATCCCGTAGACGAGAATGCCATGAACGGGGCATTGAACGCTCTCCCGAGTCATCCAGCTCGAGCCCAGGCTAGGGTCAGTGTCCTCCAGGATCCGCCCGCAGGCGTTGCACACCCACGAGCCCAACCACACGCCAGAGCCAGCCACCATGTGGGTGCCCCAAGTCATCCGTCGGTCCGTGGGGTCTGAAACAGATTCACAGCACAGCGGCGCCACATATCGCGGGCAAGGTGGCCGTTGGCCTCCTTCTGGCTCCGCTGGTGGCGCTGGGCCGTCAGGTATCTGAACTGGCCGCGCGAGGTGGGCCTGCCTGTCGAATTGAGACTGTTCCAGAATTGACCACTCCCGACGACACAAAGGGCATGAAGGGCGCGAGTCAGTTACCATGTATTGCGCAAGGCATTGCAAGTGCACCTCATGGCAGCACGCATACCTGATGAGCGGCTCTGCGCCGATGCGCTCAAAGCAAACGGAGCACTCCGAGCTTTGGTCCCACATGGCTATGGCTACGGTAGGGGCTGTCGGCTTGTCGGGCCGTGCTTGACGAGACTCTCAGGCCGGCCTTTTTTTTAGGATTTGGTTTGCCAGGCCGTGCTTGGCGAAACGCTTGGGGCGATGCTTAGATGACTTGTTTTGGCGTTTGGCTTGTCGGGCTGTGCCTGACGAAATTCTCGGGGGCGGCCTCTTATTGAAGGGGGAACGCCGCGCGGCCCATGACAAATCCCACTGCGTCTGCAGATTATATTCTTCCCATGTCGGCACCGCCCCTCACGCGTTTCGTCCTCTTCGCCATGCACATGGTATTGGGTTTGCTCAGCTGCAGATGCCTGTCTTTGTTTGTTCGCCTTGTATTTTGGGTTTGCTCAGCTGCGATGCGGTTATGTTTGCATGTTTTCGGAAACGCCCTGGGAGCTCTGAGGTCCTACGAAGTACTCTGACATATTCTGGGGCCCTCAGGGTTCTCCTCTGAAATCCTCTGAAGCCTCAGAAGGAGGACAGAGGAGAAAGGGAGGAGAGGGGAGTGAGGAGGGTCTGCCAATGGAGCGCGGATGCTGCTCTTTCCTGTTTTTGTGGATCGGGCCCACGTGCAGCTCACATGTCTTTCTCTATGAGAAGATTCGTATGCATGACAACTGCTTTGACTACGGCCCAGGCTGCGCCAATATCATCACCCCAACCGACATTCAGATCGCCTTTCTTATTGCAGACCAGCTCGAGGTCTGAGAGCTCCTTCGGGATCTCAGCCACTCCGTTGATGTAGAATGCGCTCTTGGTTGCGAGGACGGACACGGTGCAGGGCCCATCGAACGGCTTCACAGTCCAAGACTTCTTCCCTTCCAGTGGCCCTGGGGGATGGAGCTCACGGGGAATCGCGCTCAGGTCGATCACTGGGGCTCCCTCAGCGGCGGCAGGAGCATCCTCCTCAGGCTCTTCCTCCTCCTCTCCCGCAGCCGCCTCCTCTGGAACGTCTGCTGCATCAGCGGGATGTAGAACTGCGAAGGCAGCCGCTGGCTTGTGCTTGACTGCTGCTGGGCGGCGCTTGACTCGGACATCGGCCTCTGCAGCAGCAGCTGGCCGTTTCATGTGTGGCTTCCCCTTCGCCTTTGCTTGTCCTTTTCCCTTTGGCCTGGGTTCAGGAGGCACTTCAAAAGGCTGTGGGCGCTTCAACTGCTTGCCATCATCTGCAATGTATTGATTTGGAATCGTTGTAACCCAGGATTCGGAACCTCCCCAACTGGCAATAGCGAATCCACCATCGCCTGCGGAATAGGACGAAGCAATGACCTTGCACCCGTCGCTGAGAAGCTTGACCGCCATCGCCTCCGTGGCTGTCATCTCGATTTGTTTCAGAACCGTCACAGGTTTGTTATCATCATCTTCATCTTCATCCGGCAGCCGAAAAGCAGGTAGGGGATGCTTCTTCCTCGGATACTGGGGCGACATTCTGGGAGGCTCGTTGACGACGTCCTTCATGTGTGAGTATAGTGACCGAAGCCACTCGGGATGTGTTGTGGCAGCGTTCTGGTCGATCTTGGTGAAGGCATCGTATTTTTCTCGAACGTGGGAAAGCACCGCTCTGTATGTGTACGCAATGAGTGATATTGTGTGTTCGTTGTCCTCGTGGCCCTTCACCTGGGTGTACGAGTCGAACAATCCCTTCGAAGAATCTTCAACTGATAGTCGTTTGATAGCCTCGTGCACGTCTTTTTGCAGGAAGTGCCCTCCCCGAGGATCTAATTTGATGAGGTCCTCCAGCTCCGTTGCAAACTCCTTCATCTCATCAATATTGATCCCCTTTTTCATGTCTAGAGAACTGTAGACCCAGCCGCCATGATTCAGGTGGTGCGCAAACGTTTTTTTGAAAACAGGCACGAGGTCATCTGCAGCGTGGCCAGCATTCCACGCTTTCACCCCAACCATTTGTCACGATACACTGCCGTAGCCACAAAAACCTGACCGAGCCCAAATGTGGCTACGGACGCAAGGTTTGCAACGCATGTGTTGAACTTCTGTATCTGGACTACCTACGTGCGATGGCGACGAGGTGGGGGTCATGGCGAAATAACCCAAACGATGCAATCACAGTGCAAATCGTTGCAACGGGCCAGAAGAGCGCAACGCAGCACGCGACGAGAGTGAGAGAGACTGAGACGAGAGAGAGGAGGCAGGAAAGGTAGAGACCTACACGCGGACGTGTCTTTTAGGGCCACGGGCAACGAACGCCGCCGCTAAAGGGTCACGGGCCACGGTCTTCGAGCTCATCCGCCACCGCACGGCCACGAGCCCCGATTCCACAAACGAGATTGAGTTTGGACGGGAGAAGAATGCGCACAGGCCATGGATGCAAAGGGTAATCTCGCGAACCCCGCGCGGGGCATTTAGGCGTGTGATTGCGCGTGTATCTACTGATCAGGCTCGAGGTGAACTGTTTGGGTGTCTCCTCGAAGTGGGCCGCTCGCTCCTCCTTCCCCATATCCTTCTCCTTTTTCTTCGTTTTCGTCCTCATCCTCCCCCTCTTCCTTCTCATCGTCCTCCTTCTCCTCTCTCAGTCTCGCCTGCCCTATCCTACACCTTTCCTGTGTCAGTACCTTTCCTCCTCCGCTTCCTCCTCTTCACGTCCCTCATCCTCTTTCAATCCTCTGTCAGCCAGTTTGGCTCGATCACGTTAAGTCCAACCACCATCGCTAAAGATGGGGACCACATCTTTAAAGATGTGGGTTTGAAGGATCCTCATCTTTAAGATGAGGACCCGTGCGATCCTCAAGATAAGATGAGGATCGGGTGTGCTGGGCTCGCGACCTCGGCGGCGGACCTGCGGTTCGCTGCCGGCCGTGGCGCGACATCGAGACCGTGGAGCGGCCGGCCGAGGAGGTGGGGATCCCGCCGCTGCCGGACGCGCTGCTCGCGAGCAAGCGCTGGGCGATGGTCATCAAGGGCGCGTGGCAGCACGACGGGGTCATCCATGAGAAGGAGGGCCGCGTGCTGCTCATGGGCCTGGTGCGGGCCTCGAGGTGTGTCGGCCTTCACGGGAGGAGAGTTCTCTCGATCGGGGACAACCTCTCGAGCCTCTGCAGCTTCGAGAAGGGGCGCTCGGGCAGCTTTGCCCTTCGGCGCCTGTGCCAGCGCGCCGGGGCCCTCTCCATCGGCTGCGAGCTCGACTGGTCCCTTCGCTACGTGGAGAGCAAGAGGAACCCGACCGACTTCGACTCGAGGGCGGCCGATCGAGGCGAGCTGCCTGCCGGGGCCTCTGTCGCTGGCCGGCACGGCCGGGCGCTGCTTCAGCGATGCTCGCGGGTCCCCGACTCGCCCCCAGCCCGAGCCAGCGCTCGGATCCGCCGACCGCCGCCTCCGCGGTCGGGGCTGGGGCGAATGGGGCCTCGGCAGACGCCCGCAGCCCCCCCGACCCCTACGAGGGTTCGGACTCCGCCTGAACGGCGGTCACCTCTTGGGCGCATGGGGCCTCGCGCGCATTTTGCCGCTCCATGCAGCCCAGGCGCGGCGCGGCCCCGCCGACGCACCCGCCAGCGGGGCCCGCGAGCACGGACTGAGCAGCACAGAAAAAGCAACAGCCCTGTCGTCAAGACGTCAGCTCAGCATCAGTTCGTCCTGGAGATCTTCGCCGGCTGCGCCGCCTTCTCCGCCGCCTGTCAGGAGGCCGACCTCAACATCGGGTGCCCCATCGAGATCTCGAGGGGCCCCCACATGGACGTCTCGAGGCAGAGGACCCAGAGGCACATCAAGGGCTTGGTCAAGCAGGGGCTCGTGTGGTACCTCCACCTGGGGACTCCGTGCACTACTTGGTCGAGGGCCCGCGCGACGGGCTCGAGTTCAGCCGCTCTTGGGGGCCTCCAGTCGGCCAAGTTCTCGTTGGGGCTCATCGAACTCTGCAAGCAGTATGGCGTCCTCTACTCACTCGAGAACCCGCGTTCCTCGAGGCTCTTCTCCTGGAAGCCCCTTAGGAAGGAGCTGCAGAGCCAGAGCGCGATCTTTGTCCGATACGATAACTGTGCATACGGTGCGGGATATCTCAAGCCGACCCTCCTGGCCACCAACATGCAGGCCCTTCAGGGGCTACATCGTCAATGCCCAGGAAACCATCATCATGAGATTCTTGAAGGGAAAGTCCTTCTGCCTCCAGGGCCCGGCGAGGCTCGGGGGCGGTGGGCCTGGAAGACGACTCTGGCAGGGCGCTATCCTCCTCGACTTTGCCGCTCCTGGGCAGCCATCTTGGCCCGGGCGGCTCCAGACACGGCCCGCGGGGCCGATGCCACTTCGCTGGAGCGATGGGAAGCTGACTTGGCGCGAGCCGGAGGCTGCCCGATCCCGTCCGACGTCTTCAGGCTCCACTGCCCCAGGTGCTACCAGAGCCCGTGGAAGGACGCCGTCAAGCACTGGGGCCAGCGCGTGGTCTGGGTCGGCCCTCGGCGCGGAGCTACCAGATCGAGATCGGCGACGTGCTGCTAAGGCGGCCTGCCGACGGGCCGCCGCGGGACACGACCCCGGCGACAGGTTTCTGGAGCGCAAGACCGTCGGAAAGGGGGCGCTCGTCAACTACGAGTCGTGCTCCTCGGACTTCGTCCACTGGGCCAGCCAGCAGGCCCCGCCCCGGGCGCTGGCTCCTCTCGAGCAGCTGGACGCCAGCCTCTCCGCGCACTTTGACTTTCTCTTTTTCGACGGCTGTGAGCCGTGGGCTGGTCGGCACACCCTGTTCGGCTACGCCCACTTGCACGGCGTCGTTGCGCCCTCGCGCAACCTGCCACATGCCGTGAAAGCTCTGGCGGGCTGGGTGAAAGCCTGCCCAGAGCTCAGCCGCGACCCGTGCCCTTGGGAGGTGTTCGCCGCGATCGCCGACCACTGGCTCGAGCTGGGCACGACCGAGTCCATCCTCGCCGCTGCCTGCGGCGCCTTGCAGTTCGACACCTACCTCCGTCCAGCGGCTGCGGTCAACCTGTCCCTCGAGCACGTGGTGTTGCCCTCGGGCAGGGCCGGCGACCGCTATGACAAGGTGGCGCTGATCGTGGCCCCTTCGAGCGGCACAGCACCTCGGCCTAACAAGAATCAGCAGTTTGACGACACCGTGATGGTCGGGTCTATCGACCGATCTCGTGGTTGGCTTCGGCAGCTTGTTCGACAGCTAGTTGCCAGAGCCAGAGCGCGTCGGGTCCAGCGCCTGTTCAACGAGCTCCCGCTGTCCACCTGCGAGCGCCTGTTCCGCGAGGCCAGCCGCCGACTAGGGCTGGCAGCGCTGAAAGTGTCGCCGCACACGCTGCGGCACGGCGGCCCTTCCCTCGACTACCTGAACGGCCTCGCCACGCTTCCAGTGCTGAAGAAGCGCGGCGGCTGGCTCAGCGACCGCTCCGTGGCGAGGTACGGCAAAGAGGGTCGACTCCTGAGGCAAATCAGCCGCCTCTCTCCTGAGCAGCAGCAGCAGTTCAAACGTGCCGCCAATCGCCTCGAACAGAAGCTGCTTCGAGCCACAGGAGTGCGCTTCCAGACTAGCGCTTGATCACCGCATTCGACGGCCAGACCTCCGACCGGAAGGAAATTCGAAGAGAGTTTTTACGATCTTTTTCTGTGAATTGTGCCCATCCCGCCCACCCGTGAATCATAATATGGGTTATGGGTGACGGCTGCTGAATCTTTCCAAATCGTCTGCTCGTCTACTCTTCGGAGCTCCCGGGAGCCTTTGAATCGTCTAGCCTCTCTGAGGCTGCAGGCGTGTTTGTATTCAGCCAGCCCTTCTTCTAGCGAGATTGCCTCGTGGAGGCGACCAGTTGCCAGATCTGGAGTGATATGTAAAAGAGATCGGCGAGAGCTCCGGGACTTCCCTCTTCTCTCGCCTCTCCCTCGCGCCTTCTGGTCAGGCCCTCGGGTGGAGCATCTATTCATCAGTTGCACGATTGTAGATTCGGAGTGCAGTTTCTGACCCGTGGTGACGCCTCGTGTCTCCACCGCCTGTGGGGAGGTTGTGAATGTCTTGATGCGTTCCCTCTCCTCCCCTGGCCTCCTCCTTAATCGTATTGGCTCACAGTGACCCGACCCACCCTGCCCTGTGTAAAAAGGCGGGCTTTTTCCTTGGTGACGGCTGCTGAATCTTTCCAAATCGTCTGCTCGTCTACTCTTCGGAGCTCCCGGGAGCCTTTGAATCGTCTAGCCTCTCTGAGGCTGCAGGCGCGTTTGTATTCAGCCAGCCCTTCTTCTAGCGAGATTGCCTCGTGGAGGCGACCAGTTGCCAGATCTGGAGTGATATGTAAAAGAGATCGGCGAGAGCTCCGGGGCTTCCCTCCTCTCTCGCCTCTCCCTCGCGCCTTCTGGTCAGGCCCTCGGGTGGAGCATCTATATATATATATATATATATATATATATTCAACGGTATACATAAACCGATACATATGACAACATATACGGATATACGTATATAGGTAATATCGTATAAACATGGCGATCGAAAGGGGTCGATGCACATACGTATACACGCAGACGCACTGCATGCACCTGTATTTATATATTCGTGTAGTGTACATTTAGTACGTATATGTATAGGCATATGTAGATGTATATGATTATGTGTTTGTATGTATTCATGCATTTGTACATGTAATTGTATTTGTATGTGTCTATTTATAAGGGCACGTATAGGTTTTGTAGATGTTGTGCTTTTGTGTATAGTCATACATTTTTTTTGTAAATGTGTATAAGTGTGATTATGTATATGTATTTGTACATGCTACGTATACATATGCATATGTATATGTACATTTGTGTATATATATATATATATATATGTTCGTTTTTTTTTTGTTTTTGTGTATGTTCATGTGTATGTACATGTATATGTATACCAATGACTTTATGTATATTCATATATATATATATGGATATGTATCACTATATGTTTATGTTTTTGTGCACGCATATGTTTGTGCATACGTAGTTGTATACGTACATGTACGTGTGTATTTACGTGTGCATGCACATGCACAAGTACATGTATATGTACATGTATGCAGGTTGGGGTGGGTGGGGTATGTGGGGGGGGGGTGGGGGGTAGGGGGGTTGTGGGGCGTTGTGTAGGGTATGTGTGTGGTGTGTGTCATGGTTACAGTGTGGGGGTAAGGGGAGGGGTGTAGTGGGGGGGTGTGGTGTTGGGGGGGTGGGGGGGGGGGGTGTTTGGGGGGGGGGGGTAGTGGGGGTATAGGTATTGTATGTGTTTATACGTAGGGGGGGGGGTGTATGGTAGGTTTATGGGGGGGGGTTGGTGGGGTATTTCTGAAGCGGGCATACATGTAGATGCATAAGTGTGTGCGTGCGTGCGTGCGTGTGTGTGTGTGTGTGTGTGTGTGTGTGTTCGTGTATATATAACTATGGGCGCTGGCCTATTTCCCTCTTGCTAAAGTGGATGGTTGCCTTCTTTTCGACGAAAACGGATGACGTTGGCCGAGATTTTTTTTGTGGGGTTCCGTGCCACCGGCCGGGGTCCACCGCGGCGGCGGCATTTTTTTTGTTGGGGGGGGGGGGGCGGGGTTCCGCACCGCGAAAGCCTGCGCAAAGATATTCCACTTGAAAGCATCAACACAAGGATTCTTATTGAAAGCCCTTGCAAAATTATTGTTTTTGAAAGCCAATACAAAACTATGCATATTGAAAACCTGTACAAAAGGATTCCCAGTGAAACCCTTTACAAAAAGGATTGATTCCTGTTGAACGCCGATGCAAACCGTTTCATATTGAAAGCCAATGCAAAAAGATTCCTACTGACAGCCTTCACCAAAGTATTCACATTGAAAGCCTCCACAAAAGGAGTCCCATTGAAAGCGTTGACAACCGGATTCCTATTGAAAACCTTTACAGAACGATTCCCATTGAAATCATCTACATAAGGATTCCTACTGAAAACTTCCATACAGTTGTTCTTACCGAAAGCATTTACAAAACGATTCCTATTGACAGCCAGTGCAAAAGGATTCCTATTGACATTCTCTACATCAGGATTCCCACTGAAATCCTGTACAAAACGATTCCCATTTAAATTCTTTACAATAAAGTTCCGATTGGAAGACTCAACATAAGTATTCCTATTGAGTGCGCGTACAAAATGATTCCTATTGAAAGCCACTGCTAAAAGGATTCCGATTGAAAGCCGCTACAAGAGGATTTCGAGTGAAAGCCTTGACACAAGGATTCCTATTGACCGCCAATGCAAGAGGTTTTGAATTCAAAAGGATACCTATTCAAAGGCATCTACAAAATGATTCCTATTGACAGCCACTGCTAAAATATTCCTATTGAAAGCCTCTACAAACGCATTCTGATTGGAAGCCGCCACAAAAGGATTCCGAGTGAAAGCCTTTTGCAAAAAGGATTTGTTAAGCCGATGCAAAAAGATCCCGGTTGAAAGCCAATACGAAAGGATTCTCATTGAAAGCATCTACAAAAGGATTCCCAATGAACGCCCATGCAGAAGGATTCCTGTTGAAAGCCTCTGCGAAAGGATTAACGTTGACAGCCTCTACACAAGGATTCTCAATGAAAGCCAATGCAGAAGGATGCCTGTTGAAAGCCTCCGCCAAATTATTCCTATTTCAAGCGTCTACAAAAAGAATTCCGAGTGAAAGCCTCGACAAACGGATTCCTATTGAAAGCTGCTGCAAAAGGATTCCTATGGAAAGCCTTTACACAAGGGTTCCTATTGACCGCCAGTGCGAAAATATTAAGTTTGAAAGCCAATAGAAAAGAATCCTCATTGAACGCATTTGCAAAAGGATGCCTATTGAGAGGCAATGCAAAATAATTCTTATTGAAAGCCAATGCACAAGGATTTTTATTGAAAGCCTCTACAAACGGATTCCTAGTGAAAACCGCTACACTAGGATTCCCAGCGACAGCTTTTGCATCATGATTCTTATTTTAAGCCAATGCAGCAAGGATTCATATTGGAAGCTGATACGAAAGGATCCCCCTTGGAAGCATCTGCAAAAGGACGCTTATTGACAGCCAGTACAACAAGGATTCCTTTTGAATGCAGTTACAACAGGATTTCGATTCAAAGTCGTTACACAAGGATTCCCAATGAAAGCCGCTACAAAAAGGATTGCTATTGAAAACCTCTACAACCTCCTCCGCCTCCTCTTCCTCCCCCCCCTAGGCCGTAATTTTTAGGGAATCCATGAGGAAGCCAGCAAAACCACAGAAACTGAAGTGCTGGAGGCGGGAACTTTAGTAGAACACAACCATTGAAACGAACAATAACTAAAAACAACCAAACGTTCCACAGAGTCTGCGGGGCTTCTCTTCGGGCTTATCCCTTCGGACGGTGTTCAATGGAATCGTTTATTGTTTGTTTTTGTTGTTGTTGTTGATTTTGTCCAATGGCTTTCCTAATATTTTACATATAAGCATGTATACATGTATACCTATCTATTTATTGTTGTTGTTCCCAATGGTTTTCTCCGAGTTCGTGGTGCTTCCCACCGCCAACGTACGGAATGTGCGTGTATTAAGCCCACGCGACGACGAGGACGACGAGGGCGACTAGGACGAGGGCGACAAGGAAGAGGACGAGGACACGAGAGGGAAACAGAGAGAGAGAGAGAGAGAAAGAGAAAAGAGCACAAGGGAACGCTTACACAGCAAAGCGCAACAGCAAAGCACAACAGCACCCCCAAACAAATGAACCACAACCCTCACATCATCCTGAAACGTTGTAGGTGGACGGAAGTCAGTTTCGCAAAGAACATCGATTTCACCAAAGGGGGGATAGGTCAGGACCCATACTTCTATATTCAGGTATATGTATATGTATATGTTTCCGTATGTATGTAATGTATGTATGTATGTATGCATGTATGTATGTATGTATGTATGTATGTATGTATGTATGCATGCATGTATGTATGTATGTATGTATGCATGCATGCACGCATGCATGCATGCATGCATGTATGTATGTATGTGTGTACATATATATATATATATATATATATATATGGGATCCAGGGTCGAGTCTTCACGGCCCCCCCCCAGATGGTATGGTCCCAGGATTCCTCGGGCCCCCCCCCCGGTATGGTCCCAGAGACGACCACGACGACGACGACGACGGCGACGACGACGACGGCGGCGACTACGACGACGGCGACGACGACGACCACGACGACGACGACGACGGCTGCGGCGGCGACGACGCCGGCGGCGGCGGCGGCGACGACGACGATGACAACGATGCCGACGGCGACGACGACGATGACGACGACGACGACGACGATGATGACGACGACGACGACGACGACGAGGACGACGAGGACGACGACGACGACGACGACCTCTGAACCATCACAGCACCACGCCACATCCACAGGGGGGGAGGGGGGCACCGCAGCGCAGCACCACGCCACGCCCACTTCTGAACCACCACATCACCACACCACATCCACAGGGGGGGGGGGGGCACCGCAGCGCAGCACCACGCCGCGCCCACAGCGGGGGGCGGGGGGTACCATCGCGCGGGGGGGGGGGGGCCCAATGGCATCAGCATTGGGGGGGGGGGGTGGGGGGGGGGGGCCCAAGCCCTGGACCATATGGCCTTCGGTCTCGCCGCCGTGCCTGGGTTGCGGGTCGGAGTTTTCAGGGGGGTCTACTTGGGGTCTTCGGAGCGCTCTCGGGGGCCCTCTCGGGGCAGTTTTAGGGCTTCTTGGTGGCCTGCTGTTGAGGGCATCTTGATGGCTTTTCGGGGGCCTCTTGGGGCGTCATGGGGGCTTCTTGGGGCCTCCTGGGGGCCGCTCTGTGCATCCTGGGTGCCCCGCGGGGCCGAGTGTTCGAAATGTCCGTCAGGGTTCCCCATCTGCGCCCCCCTCTTGGAGCTGTCTTTGGGCCCTCTTGGGCCGTCTTGAGCGCCTCGAGACCCTCTTCGGCTGTCTTGGGGCGCGTTTGGGGGCTTCGGGGCGTCTTGGAAAGCTGTTGGAGGCCTCGGGGCGCGTTGGCGCGCCGCGGGGCCGACGGGGCGGGGGCGCCAAAATCTTATCAATGCCTTCGGGGAATCATTCATTTCTGTTTCTTGGGGTCATCTTAGGCGTCTTCCATGCTGGAGTCGTCGTCGAGAGACGCTTCCACCCTGGCGGAATTCGGGGCGCCGGGGCGTCGGCTGCCTTCGTCGCCAGTGGAGGAGACGGTGGCGCGCCCGTGTTCGGCGGCGCCCTTGGTGGGGGCGGTGGCGGTGGCCAGGTGTCCTGGGCTCTTCCGAAGGCCCCCATGGGGCTGCCCAGGGCCGGCTGGCAGGCCCGCGGGTGCCCTCATTGGGCCCCTCTGGCTTTTTTGTGGGCCCGCCCCGCCGCCCCAGTAAAAGGTGGCGCCTGCGGCCGACGGGCTGCCCCGCGCATTGGCGGCCGTCGAGCCGCTCAGCGCGGGCCATTGCACGGCGCTTCGGATGGCGATGAATTTCATCCAGGGCCACCAGCTAGTCGGAGACATGGAAGCCGATCCAGTGCGGATGGGGGGCGCGTCCGACGCCAGAGGCGCGGCGGGCGCGCAGGAACACTTCGCGCAGAGGAAGTAAGAGCAGACCATGGCGCCCGTGGGCAAGTACATCTGCGCCGTGAACTTCTTTTGGCAGGACTCCTGGTTCTCGTGTAGTCCTGGATGATTGGGCATGTTTGCGTTGCTGTATCTACCGCTGATAGGTCAGTTGCATCGCCTGTAGCGCCTGCTGGCGCGCCGCCGTCTGTGCGTCGCCATGGAAAAGGCGAGTGTCAGTGACGACTTAAGGCCCGCGGCCAGCATGCGGTAACATGTTGAGGGTTCTGCGTTCGATGTCTTTGGCCAGGCGCGCGTTTTCCCGCGCCGCGAGACAGGTGTCGCAGGCCTCGCGTCGGCGCCTTTATTCGCTAGGCGCGTTTTGGTTGCGCGTGGCGCGGAATGACGGGGCGTGCCTGAAGTGCTGCAGGTCTTCCGATACCCGTTGTAATGCATTGGTCCGCCCAGTTTTGGGGCGCTTCTTGTTTGCCGTTCCAGGGCGACCACATTTCGGCGGTTCTTTTGATGTGGCCGAGGATGTTCTGGAGCTGGTTGTTCCTGAGTCGTGCGTATCCGTTGGGCGGTTCGGGTGTGCGTGAGGTTCCCCCTGTCGTCGCCGTCTCGATGGGTTCGCCGACTGGGCCAGCGTCTTTGTCAGCGTCCTGAATCGGGCCGTTGTCTGCGTATTCGGGGGCAACGCTTGCCGCGGGACTGGTGTCGGACTAGCGTCCGCGAGGTCAGCCGCTCCCGTGACCTTGCCCGCGAAGCGCGCGGACGAGGGGAGGATATATATATATATAGAGAGAGGAGAGAGAGAGAGAGAGAGAGAGAGAGAGAGAGAGGAGAGAGAGAGAGAGGAGAGAGAGAGAGAGAGAGATGAGAAGAGAGAGAGAAGAGAGAGAGAGAGAGAGAGAGAGAGAGGAGAGAGAGAGGAAAGAGAGAGAGCGAGAGAGAGAGAGAGAGAGAGAGAGAAGAGAAGAGAGAAAGAGAGAGAGAGAGAGAGAGAGAGAGAGAGAGAGAGAAGAGAGAGGAGAGAGAGAGAGAGAGAGAGAGAGAGAGAGAGAGAGAGAGAGAAGGAGAGAGAGGGAGAGAGAGAGAGAGAGACGAGAGAGAGAGAGAGAGAGAGAGAGGGAGAGAGGGAGAGAGAGAGAGAGGAGAGAGAGAGAGAGAGCGAGAGAGAGAGAAGAGAGATGAGAAGAGATAGCAAGAGGGGGAGAGAGAGAGAGAGAGAGAGAGAGAGGGAGGGATGAGGGAGAGAGAGAGAGAGAGAGCGCGAGAGAGAGAGAGAGAGAGAGACGAGAGAGAGAGAACAACAAAGAAAAAGGATATAGGGGAAAACGAGAGAGAGGACACGAGAGAGAGAGAAGAGAAGAATGAGAGACGAGAATATATACATATAATATAATAGAGAGAGAGAGGGAGATAATATATATATATATAGAGAGAAGAGAGAGAGAGAGAGAGAGAAAGAAAGAGAGAGAGAGCGAGAGAGAGAGAGAGAGAGGGAGAGAAAGAGAGAGAGAGAGAGAGAGAGAGAGAGAGAGGGGAAGGGGGGGAGGGAGCGGGGGGAAGAGAGAGAGAGAGAGAGAGCGAGAGAGAGAGAAGCATACGTTTCTTTACGCTATAGGTAAATGTGTACAAGTATATGCCTGTCTGATCATATGTATAAACGTATGTCTATGTATAGGTATGTGTTTACGTATTTGTATGCGTGTGTGATTGTGCATGCGTATATGTCAATGTTTCTGTAATATATATGTGCATGTGTATGTATTTGTGTATGTATTTGTGAAGGTATATGCGTATGCATAGGTGCATGTATATGTATATGTTTATGTATATGTATGTGAATATGTGTATGCCCCAAGCTAGGCTTGCCTTATAAAAATCCAAACGCTAACCCTACATTGGTCCTATGCCCCCCCTGGTTCCTATGCCCCCCCCCTCAATTCCTATGGCTATGCCTGTGCCTATGCCTATGCCTCCCCCCAACTCCTCTGCCTGCGCCTACGCCTACGCCTATGCCTATGCCTGCCTGCTTGCTTGCTTGCTTGCAAGCTTTCGCGCTTGCACGCTCGCTAGCTTGCTTGCTTGCTCGTTTGTTTACTGGCGCGCTTGCTTGCTCGCTTGCTTGCTGAGTTGCGAAATTTGCACCTGTTTGATTCCCCTGATCCTTGAATTTTGAGCCGTTTATTATAGTTGGAGTCAACGCTGGGTGATATGCATATAGATAGATAGAGAGATAGAGAGAGAGAGAGAGAGAGAGAGAGAGAGAGAGGGAGAGAGAGAGAGAGAGAGAGAGAGAGGAGAGAGAGAGAGAGAGAGAGAGAGAGAGAGAGGAGAGAGAGAGAGATCGAGAGAGAGAGAGAGGGAGAGAGAGAGGTAGACACAGAGAGAGAGAGGGAGGGATCTATATATATAGATAGAGAGAGAGAGAGAGAGAGAGAGAGAGAGAGAGAGAGAGAACCAGAGAAATATTTATATATATATATATGTATACATATATACATATATATACAGAGAGAGATAGAGAGATATATCTATAGCAAGAGAAAGAGGGAGAGAGAGAGAGAGAGACGCAGAGAGATAGAGAGAGAGAAAGCGAGAGAGAGAGGTAGGCAGAGAGAGAGAGGGAGAGAGAGAGAGAGAGACCAAGAGACAGAGATAGTGATGTGTGTATATATATAAATAGATATATACACAGACAGAGATCGAGAGAGAGAGAGAGATAAAAGAGAACGAGGATATAAATAGAGAGAGTGAGAGAGAGAGAGAGAGAGAGAGAGAGAGAGAGAGAGAGAGAGAGAGAGGGAGAGAGGGAGAGAGAGAGTGATAGAGAGACGGAGAGAAAGAGAGAGAGAGAGAGAGAAAACAAAGAACTATGTACCCATAGTTTGATAGAACGAGAAATATAGATAACGAGGGGGAGAGATAACGAGAGAGAGAGAGAGACAGAGAGAAAGAGAGAGAGATACAGGAATGGATATATATATATATAGAGAGAGAGAGAGAGAGAGAGAGAGAGAGAGAGAGAGAGAGAGAGAGAGAGAGAGAGAGAGAGAGAAAGAGAAAGAGAGAGAAAGAGAGAGAGAGAGACAGAGAAGAGAGAGAGAGAGGAGAGGTAGAGAGAAAGAGGAGGGATATATATATATATATATATATATATATATATAGATATGCTAGCCCCCCTCCCCCCCCCCCATTGTGCGGGCATTCCATGCATATAATGTTGCGCGCGCCGCCCCCGACCCCGGCCCCCTCGACGGCGAGGGAGCTCTCGGGAGGCATCATTACAATATGCGGCGTGCTGCCCAGATCCTCGCAGAGCACCCCCGAACGCCCTTCTAGGTCTGTCTGGTGGCCCCGTCTGGACTCTTCTGGGCACGAGTGATAGATGCTAGCCCCCCCCACCCCCCCCCCCACCGACGCACACACGCGCACACCCCCCACGCCCCCCCCGCCCCGCCCCGCGCGCACGCGCGCGCCCCACGGGGGCCCCGTCTTGCTGGGGAAAAGTAGAAGGCATAGCGAGACATATATATATATATAGAGAGAGAGAGGAAGAGAGAGAGAGAGAGAGAGGAGAAGAGAGAGATGGAGAGAAGAGAGAGAGAGAGAAGAGATGAGAGGAGAGAGAGAGAGAGAGAGAAAGAGAGAGAGAGAGAGAGAGAGAGGGAGAGAGAGACACAGAGAGAGAGAGAGAGATGGGGCAATCACCTTTTTCATTCTGAAGCCGAAGATACACATTGCACACTCCCCAAGTGCATCTATGATCGCACTGGCAGCCCTCTGCATGGACTGCCCGCGGCGCAACTCGCGCGAATCGAAAGGCCCAGGGCCCCCGAATAGCTCCCCGCGCGCTGCAGCGCAGCACCTATCACACGAGCTTCGAGATCATGTCCCCTGTGGCCTGCCACAGATCGCGACCCCGCATCCAGTAGGCCCAGTGGGCGGACCTCACCCGATGGCGCAGCATCTCAGACCCGACCGCGGCCGTCACGCCCTCCAAAACAGACGCGCGGGTGCCGCCCGGCGTCCTCTTCATCATCGCTGTGATCGTCCGCCTCTGCCTCGTCCTCATGATCCTCATCGTCGTCATGGTCGTCGCAATCGTCATCTTCATAATCATCAACATGCTCATCATCAGCAGCAGCAGCATTCTCATCATCAAAACATAATCATCAGCATAACCATCATAATCATCATCATCACCAAGATTCGCATCATCATCATCTCCCTCCTCCTCGTCTTCATCCGATGCATCATCACCATCCTCATGGTCGTCATCATCTTCCTCATCATCGTCAGATTCCGTCTCCTCGGCCTCCCCTTCTTCTTCCTTCCATTGTTGTTCATCCTCTTCATCCACATCCTCCTCATCCTGCCTCCTCCTCAGCACCATCAGATCCTCCTCCTCCTCATCGTCCCCCTCGTCTCGTCATCATCATCATAATCATCTGCATCATTATCATCATCACCATCATCCTCAGCATCGTCCTCCTCGTCGTCCTTTTCCGCGCCCTCATCGTCGTCAGCCTCATCCTCCTCCTCCTTCCTCCGTCCCCTCTTACCTCCTCGAGCCTCGAAGTTCGAACCTCGATCCTCGAGTCTCGAACCTCGGTCGGACCGCGACGTGAACCTTGAGCACATTCGTGGAACAGCTCGGGCGCGGAGGAGAGCTGGGAAAGACGACGGCCGACGACGGCCGACGACGACGACGACGGACGACGACGACGACCGACGACCGACAACCGACGACGTAAAACGTTACAATCAAAAACGATAAGAGAACCTCATTCTAAAAACAATAAGAAAACCTCACAATCAAAAAACTTACGGAATCAACGAACCCGGTAAGTAAGTTGAGCTAAGCTTTCTTCTGACACGTCTGCCATCATTCGCGTTGGCACGCTATGGCATGCTCTTCCACGCTACGCTGGGCTTTGCTATGCGGAGTGCTGTGCTGCGCCGTGTAGGGCGGACCACGTGCTTGTCTTATGCGACTTCTTCGCGATGCCCGTCGACAAGTACTCCCCTTCGCACGCGTGCGAAAGGAGCCGGTATAAAAGTGCATGGTATCAGCTCCGCCTCCTCCGCCTCCGCCTCCTCCTCCTGCACGGGTGCCCCCCTGGTGCTTCGTGTGGCCTCCTGGAGCTTCCTGGGGCCTCATCCAATGGAAGACAATGAGAAAACCTTGCAATGGAAAACAATAATTTCGCTACCGAGGAACCCCACATACTTATATTATGGCTGGAGTGATGATTGCTGAAAAGAAGCATGTGAGAATGATGTCGGTGGCCGTTCCCTGCGCGCCTCCTCTGATGTCGAGAAAATGACGCGCCTGCTGCGCCGTGCGAGCCTGCGACGGATAGAGACCGCCCCCCACACGCACCCCCCTCTGTTATCGAGACTTTGCCATGCCTGCCGCGCCCTGCACGCCTGAAACGCATAGAGACCGCACCCCCTGTGCACCCCCTCTGGTGTCGAGAATTCCCGCGCCTGCCATGCCCTGCGCACCTGCAACGCATAGAGGCCGCGCCCCCTGCGCACCCTCCTGGTGTCGAGGAATGCCGCGTCTGCCGTGCCCTGCGCGCCTGCAGCGCATAGAACCGCACCCCCTGTTCACCCCCTCTGGCGTGGAGAATTCCCACGCCTGCCGCGCCCTGCGCGCCTGCAACGCATGGAGACCGCACCCCCTGCGCACCCTCCTGGTGTCGAGAACATGCCGCGCCTGCCGTGCCCTGCGCGCCTGCGACGCATAGAGACCGCACCCCCTGTGCACCCCCTCTGGCGTCGAGAAAATGCCGCGCCTGCCGCGCCCTGCGCGCCTGCAACGGAAACCGCGCCCCTTGCGCACCCTCCTGGTGTCGAGAAAGTGCCGCGCCTGCCGTGCCCTGCGCGCCTGCAACGCATAGAGACCGCACCCCCTGTTCACCCCCTCTGGCGTCGAGAATTCCCACGCCTGCCGCGCCCTGCGCGCCTGCAGCGCATAGAAACCGCACCGCCTGCGCACCCTCCTGGTGTCGAGAAAATGCCGTGCGTGCCGTGCCCGCGCCTGCAACGCATAGAGACCGCACCCCCTGTGCACCCCCTCTGGTGTCGAGAAAATGCCACGCCTGCCGTGCCCTGCGCGCCTGCAACGCATAGAGACCGCACCCCCTGTGCACCCCCTCTGGCGTCGAGAATTCCCACGCCTGCCGCGCCCTGCGCGCCTGCAGCGCATAGAGACCGCACCCCCTGCGCACCTTCCTGGTGTCGAGAAAATGCCGCGCCTTTCGTGCCCTGCGCGCCTGCAGCGCGTAGAGACCGTACCCCCTGTTCACCCCCTCTGGCGTCGAGAATTCCCGCGCCTGCCGCGCCCTGCGCGCCTGCAGCGCATACAGACCGCGCCCCCTGCGCACCCTCCTGGTGTCGAGAAAATGCCGCGCTTGCCGTGCCCTGCGCGCCTGCAACGCATAGAGACCGCGCCCGACGTGCACCCCCTCTGGCGTCGAGAAAGTGCCACGCCTGCCGCGCCCTGCGCGCCTGCAGCGCATAGAGACCGCACCCCCTGCGCACCCTTCTGGTGTCGAGAAAGTGCCGCGCCTGCCGTGCCCTGCGCGCCTGCAACGCATAGGGACCGCACCCCTTGTGCTCCCCCATCTGGTGTCGAGAAAGTGCCACGCCTGCTGCGCCCTGCGCGCCTGCAACGCATAGAGACCGCACCCCCTGCGCACCCTCCTGGTGTCGAGAAAGTGCCGCGCCTGCTGTGCCCTGCGCGCCTGCAACGCATAGACCGCACCCGATGTGCACCCCCTCCGGTGGCAGTGCTGCGAGGGGGAGGGGAGGTGTGAGGTGAGACGCGGGTGCGACGCGGCAGGTGTGAGGTGAGACGCGGGTGCGCCGCGGCAGGGAAGAAAACCAGAACCCCACGAAACATGTGGGGAAGAAAACCAGAACCCCACGAAACAACGCATAGAGACCGCACCCCCTGCGCACCCCCTCTGGTGTCGAGAATTCCCACGCCTGCCGTGCCCTGCGCGCCTGCAGCGCATAGAGACCGCACCCTCTGCGCACCCTCCTGGTGTCGAGAAAGTGCCGCGCCTGCCGTGCCCTGCGCGCCTGCAACGCATAGAGGCCGCACCCCATGTGCATCCCTCTGGTGTCGAGAATTCCCACGCCTGCCGTGCCCTGCGCGCCTGCAGCGCATAGAGACCGCACCCTTTGCGCACCCTCCTGGTGTCGAGAGAGTGCCGCGCCTGCCGTGCCTTGCGCGCCTGCAACGCATAGAGGCCGCACCCCCCGCGCACCGCCTCTGTTATGAAGACATTGCCACGCCTGCCGCGCCCTGCATTCCTGCGCGCGGCCGCGTTGAGGGGCCGCCCCCTGCGCACCCGCTAAGCTCAGCTGTGCTGTGCTGAGCTGAGCTATGCTGTGCTGTGCTGTGCTGCGCTGTGCTGTGCTGAGATGAGCTGAACTGTGCTGTGCTGAGCTGTGCCGAGCTGAGCTGAGCTGAGCTGAGCTGAGATGTGCTGAGCAGTGCTGTGAGGAGGAGAGGAAGAGTGAAGTGTGTGTGTGGGAGTGTTGCGGGTGCGGCGCGGCAAGGAAGAAAACCAAAACCCCGCGAAGCATGTGGGGAAGAAAACTTTACACTGGAAAACCATCAGAAACCTTACGCTGGAAAACAACAAGAAAACCTCGCAATTGAAAACGATCAGAAAACCTTACAATGGAAAACAATCAGAAAGCCTTACACAGGAAAACAATCAGAAAACCTTACAAAGGAAAACAATCAGAAAGTCTGACACAGGAAAACAGCAAGAAAACCTTGTAATGGAAAACAATCTGGAAACCTTTTTACAATTCAAAACAATCAGAAACACTTACAATGGAGAACGCCAAAAAGTCTTACAAAGGAAAACAATAAGAAAACCTTACAAAGGAAAACAATAAGAAAACCTTACAATGGAAAACATTAAGAAAACCTCACAGTAGAAAACAATAAGAAAACCTTACAATGGAAAACAACAAGAAAACCTTACACTGGAAAACTATAAGAACACCTTACACTTGAAAACAATAAGAAAACGTCTTTGGTACACGAAACGCTGGCAGGGACTGAAAAACCAAAAATCAAAAGGTTTCGGGCCCTCCGCCGAGATCCGCCCAACCATGGAAAACAATCAGAAACCTTACAAAGGAAATCAAAGAGAAAACCTTACAATGGAAAACAAAAAGAAAACCTTCAAATGGAAAACAATACGAAAACTTCACAATAGAAAACAATGAGAAAACCTTTCAATGGAAAACGATCCGAAAACCTCACACTGGGAAACAATATGAAAACCTTACAATGGAAAACAACAAGAAAACGTCTCGGGTACACGAAGCGCTGGCAGGGGCTGAAACCCTCCCGCCCCCCCAAAAAACACAAAAAAACGCTGGCAGGGGCTGCGAAAAAACGAAAAATCAAAGGTTTCGGGCGGATCTCGGCGGAGGGGGCCCGGTATGGATTTCATTTCCCGTCCAGTTCCGCCCGAAACCTTTGATTTTTGGTTTTTTTTAGTCCCTGCCAGCGTTTTTTTTTCTTTTGTCCCTGCCAGCGTTTCGTGTGCCCAAGACGTTCTCTTATAGTTTTCCATTGTGAGGTTTTCTGATTGTTTTACATTGTAAGGTTTTCTTATTGTTTTCCATTGTAGGGTTTCCTTATTGTTTTCCATAAGGCTTTCTTATTGTTTTCCATTGTAGGGAGTTCTTACTGTTTTCCATTGTAAGGTTTCTCTTGCTGTTTTCCATTGTTGGGTGGATCTCGGCGGAGGGCCCGATTTTTTTTTTCTTTCTCGGCCCCTGCCAGTTTTTTTTTTTTTGCTTAAAAAATATATAAAACAAATCCCTGCGAGCGTTTCGAGTACCCAGGACGTTACCTGATTGTTTTCCATTGGAAGGTTTTCTTAGTGTTTTCCATTGTAAGGTTTTCGTATTGTTTTCCATTGTAAGATTCTCTTATTGTTTTCCAGTGTAAGGTTTTCTTATTGTTTTCTTCCTGATTGTTTTCCTTTGGAAGGTTTTCTTATTGTTTTCCATTGTAAGGTTTCTCTTATTGTTTTTCATTGTTGGGCGGATCTCGGCGGAGGGCCCGAAACCTTTGATTTTTTTCAGTCCCTGCCAGCGTTTTTTTGTTTTTTTTGGTGGTTCTCCCGTTTTTTTATTTGTTTTTTTTTGGTTGTTTCAGTCCCTGCCAGCGTTTCGTGTACCCAAGACGTTTTCTTGTTGTTTTCCAGTGTAAGGTTTTCTGATTGTTTTCCATTATAAGGTTTTCTTATTGTTTTCCATTGTAAGGTTTTCTTATTGTTTTCCATTGTAAGGTTTCTGTTTGTTTTCCATATGAAGGTTTTCTTTTTGTATTCCAATTTAATATTCCTTATCGTTTTTTGATTGTACTCGTTCTTAATATTCTTGATTGTATGGATTTCTTATTGTTTTTGACTGTACGGGTTTCCTAGTGTTTTTGCAAACGTTCTTGCAATAGCGTTTGATCAGCATCTACATCAACATATGAACGAACTTCTTCGTTTAAAGCTTTCGGGCTTGCATTTGTGAAGATGGGGTCCCCGTGGGGGGGGCTACCACATATACAGAGAAAGAGAGAGAGAGAGAGAGAGATCTATAACAACATGGAGAGAGGAATCACATAGAAGGAACGAACACGAGAGAGACCAACATAACGTTAGGTTTCCGTTGCTCTTAAGCTAACCAGCCTCGCATGTCATTGCCAAGTGTTTGTTTTGACGAACCTAAGTTTCTCTCTTCTGCCCGTCTTTCCCTCCGTCCTTCGCCCCGCGGCGCAGGAACACCTCATGTAACGCTCGGTCCTCTTCTTCCCCCCCTTCCTTTTACCTCTCCTTCGTTCTCCTCATTTCCCCCTCCTTCTTTTCCTCCATCTTCCCTTCCTTCGCTGCTCTACAATTCTCGGTCTCCTCCTTCTCTTCCTCCTCCTCCTCCTCCTCCTTGTCTTCCTCCTCCTCTTCATCCTCCTTCTCTTCGTCCTTGTCGTCTGTCCGTTCCCTCGCCCCCTTCCATTTCCCCGTGCCCCTCTTCTCCCCCCTTTTTCCCCGTTCTCCTGCTTTTGTTGTTGCTCCCTCCTCTCCCTCCTCGCTCTTTTTTTTTGATTCTTCCCCTCCTCCCCCTCTTCCCAGTCCCCCGTCCGCCTCAACAGTCTCGTCCTCTTTTTTTGTTTTTCTTCTTTCCTCCTCCTAGTGCCCATTCTTCTATCCCCCGTCCTTCTCCCCCTCCTCCATGTCCTCCTCCTCCTCCTCCTCCTCCTCCTCCTCCATTCCCTCCTCTTTCCTTCCATGCTCTGCTATCCACCTCCTCCTCGTCTCCCTACCTCTCCTCCTCCTCCCTCTCCTCCTTCTCCTTCTCTTTCCGTTCCCGTTCTTCATGATCCTCCTCGTCTTGGTCCTCCTCTTTGCGCTGAGGGGAAGAGGTCCGCAGCGCCGGTGCTCAGCGCAGGACGGGATTCCGTCGCAGTCGCGTTCGGGACATGGGGGACTGCACCCACAACCTTCGTCGTCGCCCTTGTTGTCGCCCCGGTCGTCGCCTTCGTCGTGGTCATCGTGGTTCTTGTGGTCGTCTTCGTCGTCGTCGTCGTCGTCGTCGCCGTGGTCGTCGTTGTCGTCTTCGTCGTCGTCGTCTTCGTCGTCGGGAGAAGGCCCAATTTTGTTTCGGAAAGGAGCCCGGTGTTCGCTACGTGATTCCGCCAGCGTGTCTGTGGCTCGGAGAAGAAACGCAAACATACATTGGTCGGAGGTCTGTGCTTATTTATCAGATCGCCAGAAATGTGGCTTCGTGCCTTGCCCAATGTTCCCTATGGCAAGACTTCGGCTGTGCTGCTGCGGGCACTGCCCCGAATGGTGATCTGGTTTGTCGCGTCCTTCTCGGCCCCTGCTTTTTATCTCCCTCGTGCCACGCCCCTCGGCCCTTCTTCCTCTTCGCTCCTCCTCCTCCTCCTCCTCTTCCTTTTACTTGTTCTCTTTCTTCCTCATCTTCCTCCTCCTCTCTTTTGCCTCCTCCTGCTGCTCCTCCTCCTCCTCTTCCTCCGGTCTCCCTTGCTGCTGCTCCTCGTGCCTTCCCCTCCCCCCTCCTCCCTCCCCTCTCCTCTCTCCCTCCCCCGTCGCCTTCTCGGTCGACATGCTGGACTCCTTCTGGTGCCCAGAGTGCGGCCGGGTGCTCTGCGAGTCCCACCGGCACCAGCACACCTGCGAGAGGCTGGACCAGCAGAAGGAGCGGAACAAACACATCTCGAAGAGGACAAGCCGGCACGGACGTAAACTCTCGCAGGCCCGCGCGGGGCTCTTGGATCGGCGCTGGGCCCCGGTGGCGGCGTCCCTGGCGCCGCCCCTGGCGCGCTCCGCGCGCCGAGGAGGTGGGCCCCGCGCCGGCCCCGGAGATCCGCGCGCGCCCCCGGCGGTTTGTGCCCCGCGCAGCTTCTCCTCTTCGGGCGTCACCAAGGAGCAGCTGCAGGCGGAGATGGCGGAGGCTCCGTATCGTTGAACCGATCCCCATCCCCATCCCCATCCCCATCCCCTTCGAGACCCCCACCAGAGTGCCCACCCAGTTGGGGGGATACACCCGTCGAAGCCCGAAGGGAACGACCTGCATTCCCCTCCAGGGGGGTAAATTCGGCGTCACCCCAACATACTTATACTATATGTGCGTCGCCCCCCCAGGTGCGACGCGCACACCGAGGAATCTTATAGTATACGCGTCGTGGTGGGCGCTTTCTGGCCACACCGCTCGGGAAACGATATACTACAAGATGGGTATACTCTATGTTCGGGTCGGACGCGCGCCCCCAAGGAGGACATATAGTATCAGTATGTCCCCGTGCTTCCCATAAATCGGCCAGTGGGGCCCAGCCCGCGCTGCTGGGCATGGGCATCGGCCAAGCGATGCTCCGAGGCGGAGGCGCGCAGGGAGGCGGCCGACGAGGAGCGGCGGAACGCGGCCCGGAGGCGGGCCGTGGAGGAGGACAGCCAGCGCCAGGAGCGCAAGGGCCGGCGCCTCGTGCTCGCCCAGAAGGCCAGGTCGGTGGAGGGCTTCCTGCAGGGCGTGTCCCGGGACACCGACGCCAACGAGCGGCGCGGCAGGCCCGGGCCGGGGCCGACCCGCGCCCGAGTGCGGCTCGATCGGCTCCTCCTCCTCCTCCTCCTCCTCCTCCTCCTCCCGCTTCGAGTTCGGCTCCGTGCCGGCGCGGCCTGTTCTGGCGCGGGCTCCGAGTCGACGCGGCTGCAGGAGTCGGTGCTGCCTGGTCTTGCCGTGGAGGGGCCAGCGGGGGGGCCAGGTTCGATGCGGCCAGACAGACCTCGCGACCTACGAGCGTATCCACATACCCATGCGCTCGCGGTGGGCGATCCTGTGGATACGGTAGCATTGTGTCGCGTCGACGCGGCGGCGACGCTGATGCGGGCGTTCAAGGTTGAGCGCCGCCACCGGCTTGGGGCCAGCCGGCATCGAACGATTCGCGATACCAGAAAGCTGGGGTCGCTCCAGGTGGAGCGGTGCACGCGGGGGCAGAACCCAGCGCGCAAGTCGTGACGATACGCAGAACCCCGCGCGCGGGTCTTGACGACACGAACTTGCCGCGCGCGATCCAATGGGCACGTGCCCAATGCTGGCCCGTTTTTCCACGAGGCCGCGGCTGAGGGGTCCATGCCGCAAGGCCGTAGACCCAGACATCCGACGTCGTTGGATGCCTGGTCCAGACCGACGATGACGCGGCGCCTGGCGTCCACTCCTGCCGCTGCCCCCCTCCCACTTACCATTCCTGCCTCTGCCGCATGTGTCTGTTTCGGCACACCCCTCACACGTTTCGTGGCCTCGTAGCTGGGGAGCTCCGAGAGGTTTTCGGCCACTAGGGTGGGGTGAGACCGAGAAGCAAGGCATGGGCAGGGCGATTGCGAAGGCGATGTGCTATCTGGGCTGGAGATGTTGAAGTGCCTCGGGAGAAGTGTTGTCAAGAATTCCTCGGGCGTTATCTGGGTAAGGGAATCTGGGACCCCCCTGTGCAAGAAAAGATCCCCCGTGAGGGGGGAGCTATCATTAGGGATGCATGCTGCGTGTAGAATCATGGAGCATTCGGCTCAACTGATTGTTGTTGTTGCTGTTGTTGCTGCTGCTGCTGCTGCTGTTGTTGTTGTTGTTGTTGTTGTTGTTGAACATTATTTATTCTAAAGAATAATTATTGTTGGGCCCCCTGGTGCGCGCCCCCCCTGCGCCGCCTAGGCCGCAGCTACATTTTCATCATTTTCGTGAGGAAGCCTCAGAAAAGAGGGTGTGTACAGGATCCGGTTGTTTTGTTGTAATCCGCTTTCCCTTGCAAAAAACAATAGAAAATGACATTTCTTGTTCTAATATAATCAAATTTCAAGAATCCCTTGCAAAAAATAAGGTAAAGTGGACATTCGCGCGCGCAAGACGAAATCCTTCCAAAACCTTAGTGTTCGCAGCGATTTTAACATAAAAACATCAAAAAACCAATGGTTTTTCAACAAAAAATTGTCAAAATCTCATCCCGCGCGCTCTTGCGGATTCGTAGGAAACCCAACACTTTTTAAACATTTCTGTCAAACGGGCTTTTGCGAGCAACTTTTTCGAACTTCTGCGACAACGGTTGCGCACCTGCCAGGGCCATCATCACCACAACCATCAGGACAACCATCGGGACAACCATCGAGACAACCATCGGGACAACCATATCCTCTCTCTCTTGTGTATTCCCACATCCCTCAGGAATTTGCCCTAAAGATGTGATCAACTATCTTGTGAGTACGTATCATGTGTATCATGTGTATCATGTACCATATGCATCATATGCAACAGATGTTCTGTGGAAGGCTTAACAACTTCTGTGGGTTAACAAGGCTTAACAACTTCTGTGGGTGTACGAACGTAGGCTTAACAACTTCTGTGGGTGTGTACTCCACGCCAGTGTAGTAGCCACGGTCGTCCGCAGGCCACGAAGTGAAGTGTCCGAACGTCATAGGGCGGGAAGCTGGGTGTGGGTGGTGGCGAAGAGTCGTGTGGATATTTGGTAGAGCTTGCACTGCCCCCCCACAAAGTGGGGGTATTGGCTGGCGTCGCATGAAAACCCTGGCACTGGTGAGAACACTGAGCGTTCGGGTAAAGTGATTGTTGTTGTTGTTGTTGTTGGTGATGGTGGTGGTGGTGGTGGTGGTGGTGTTGCTGCTGTTGTTGTTATTGTTGCTGTTGTTGTTGCTGCTGTTGTTGAGGTCTTACTATTGACTAGTACTTATTGTTGATCTCCCCCTCCAGGGCACGTTGTGTTTTTTCAGGTAAAGTGCCCTCCCTAGGGCTCGCACTTTGTTTTTTTCAGAGAAAGTCTTGGGTCTCAGAATTGTGTTGTTGGGCTCCGGTTTGCAACAACAGCGGCTCCCGCTTGATATTTCCTCACGATTTATTCCCTAATCGCGCTCTCGCGCGGGACGTCCTCACATTTTATATAGGAATCGCGCTCTCGAGTGGGAGTTCCTCGCAATTCATTCAGACGCCGCGCCTTCGACACTCAGGAATCACGCTCTCGCTGTGGATTTCTCCACGATTCGTTTGGGAATCGCGCTATCGTTCGAGACCTCCGTGCGATTCACGCGGGACGCACGCTTCAGCAACCCGCTTGCTCGACCTGGCCGCCTGGGCCCGCCTTCCCGACCCGCTCGTTAGGGTCTACCCGCCCGATTTGCCCGTCTGGTTCTGCCACGTGTTTTCTTTTCCTCGCCCCCCTCCTACTATCTCTCGTGCTCCATCCTCCTCCCTCCCCCTTGTCCCTTCCATCCGTCCTCTCTTCCCCTGCCTTAGGGGCTGCATGAAATACACGTTGCAGGTCAGAATCGAAGACGACGAGGGCGGGTATCGAAGGTTTGGGATATACGTCTTGAATGGCCCGCGGGCAGATAAGAGTGAGCAGTTTTACAATGATTATCATTGCTGTTGTTATCATTATTATTGTTGTTTATTGTTGTTGTTGTTGTTGCTGTCATTGTTGTTGTTGTTGTTGTTGTGGTTGTTGTTGTTGTTGTTGTTGTTGTTGTTGTTGTTGTTGTGTTTGGTGTTGTTGTTGTTGTTGTTGTTGTTGTTGGTGTTGTTGTTGTTGTTGTTGTGGTTGTTGTTGTTGTTGGTGTTGCTTGTTGTTGAATCCTCAATTCTACAGAGCAGCTATTGTTGATCCCCCTCTCCGTTAACCATGGTGTTTTACTCAAGTTCTTCTCCTGGGGCTCGCACCCGGCTTTCCACAGGGGGAAGCGAGGTGTCACCAGACTCTGCCCCTGGCCCCCGGTTTACAGCAGCAGCGGCTCCGCCTGATTCAGGAGGGGAAGAAGCACACAGACACAATGAACCGTCACCCCCAGGACAAGATGGGAAAATATTGGGAATCCTGGGTTTTGTGTGTATTTATTGATGTGTCCCTGGGCCCCTTTAGTTTACAACAACAGCGGCTCCGCCTGATACTTCCCACAATTGATTGCCAAATCGCGCTCTCGCGCGGGACTTCTCACATTTCATACAGGAATCGCGCTCTCGCGTGGGAGGTCGTCGCAACTTATACAGACGCCGCGCCCTCGACATTCAGGAATCGCGCTCTCGTTGAGCATGTCCGCACGATTTATTTCGGAATCGCGTTATCGCTGGAGAATTTCTCGCGATTTATGCAGGACGCACGCTTCAGCAACTCGCCTGCTCCTTGTCCCTTTCTCCCATCCATCCTCTCTTCCTCTGCGTTCTGGCGCGAAATTCACGTTGCAGGTAAGACGCATACACCCCCAGGGTACGATCAGAGACGAATGGGGCGGGTATCGAGGGTTTGGGATACGTGTTGAATGGCACGCGAGCAGATCAGAGCGAACAGTTGAATAACAATAGTGATACTAGTAACTGTTGTTGTTGTTGTTATTGTTGTTGTTGTTGTCGTCGTTATTGTTGTCGTTGTCGTTGTCGTTGTCGTTGTCGTTGTTGTTGTTGTTGTTGTTGTTGTGGTTGTTGTTGTTGTTGTTACTGCTGCTGCTGTTGTTGTTGCTGTTGTTGTTGCTGCTGTTGTTATGGTTGTTGTTGTTGTTGTTGTTGTTGTTGTTGTTGTTGTTGTTCTTCGGTACGGCGTTGAAGCCGTCCCCGGCTTGTTGTTGATATCTTCTTCTTCTCTCAAAACTCAGGTGCTTATCCTTCAGGGTAAGCAAAGCTCCAGCGACCAGGGCTTGCCGCACGGGGCCGGAGAAGGGGTTGGCACTGGGGCGGCAGCGCAAGGTGCCCCACGGGGCCGGAAAAGGGGTCGGCATTCCTGGCGCGTTTCCAAAGGTTTCCCCAGGATTCTGCGAATCCCTTAGGATTCCTTTGGATTTCTGAGGACTCCTCCGGACTCTCTAGGATCTCCAAGGGTTCCTTAGGATCACCCAGGATTCATCAGGAGCCATTCCGCGGGACTCCCAAGGATTCCTCAGGATCCTCCAGGATTCCTCAGCTTCTTCTGGAGTTCCAGGATTCCTCAGGATCCCCCAGGAATCCTGGGGATCCCAAATGATTTTTCAGGATCACCCCAAGGAGTTCTCACGATTCCGTTGGGATCTCAGGATTATTCAGGATATCTTCGAATTCTTCAGGATCCCCAAGGACTCCTCAGGACACTTCAGGATTCCTCAGGATCCACCATGTCTCCTGAGGACGCCTACGGACTCTTGAGGATCCCCCATGATTCCTTCAGGGTATCCCTCAGGATTCGTAAGGATTCCCTAGCATTCTTGAAGATTCCCAAGGATTCCTCAGGACCCTCAAGGATTCCTCAGGATCCCCCAGTCTTCTTCTGGACTCATCAGGGTTCCTTCGGTTTCGTCCGGATTCCTCAGGACCCTTCAGGATTCCTCAGGACTTTCCCGAGTCTCAAGGATTCCTCGGGATCCCGCAGGAATCCTGTGGATCCCCAAGGTTTCTTCTTACTCTCCCCATGGGGTTCTCTGGATTCCGTTGGGCTCCTCAGGATTCTTCACGATATCTTCGAATTCTTCAGGATCCCCAATGATTCCTCAGGACACTTCAGGACTCCTCAGGAGTCCCCAGGATTCCTCAGGACTCCCCAGGACCCTTCCCTCCAAATGAGTCCGATGGATTCTTCCTCAGGATCCACAACGATTCTTCAGGACCCCCCAAGATTTCTCAGGATGCTGAAGGCCTCCTTTGGTTTCCCAAGGATTCCTCAGGATCCCCTCTGGGTACCCCTCAGGATTCCTTAGGACCCCTTAGCATTCGTCAGAGTTCCACAGGATTCATCCGGATCCCCAAGGTTTCCTCTGGACACATAGGACTCCTCAGGATTCGTCAGGATTCTTCAGGATCCCCCATGATTCCTTAGGATTCCTCCCGAAGCCTCAGGGTTCCTCAGGATCCCAACCCTTGGGACCCCAAAAGGATTCTTCAGGATCCGCCTCGGGTTTCTCAGGATTTCCGCTGGGCTCTTCAGGAATCCTCAGGACATGCGAGGATTCCTTAGGATCCCCTAGGCTTCTTCTGGGCTCATGAGGATTCCTTTGGATTTGTCCGGATTCCTCTGGACACCTCAGGATTCCCGAGGACTCCTCAGGATTCCCCAGGACCCCCCTCCAAATAATCCTACGTATTCCTTCTTAGGATCCACGATGATACCTCAGGATCCCCCAAGGTTCCTTAGGATGCCTGAAGACCCCGAAGGAGCCCTAATGATTCTTCAGGATCCCTTCAGGGTACCCCTCAGGATTCCTCAGGACTCCTTCGCATTCTTCAGGATCCCCACAAGGATTCCTCAGGATCCCCTAGGCATCCTCAGGGCTCTCATCAGGACTCCTCAGGATTCGCTAAGATTCCATTGGGCCCTTCAAGATTCCTCAGGATTCCTCCCGAGTCCCCAGGATTCCTCACGATTCCTCAGGATCCCACAGGAAACCCGTGGACCCCCCAAAGGGTTCTTCAGGATCTCCCCGGGGTTTCTCAGGATCCCGAGGGGCTGCTCAGGATTCCTCACGATATCCCAGAATTCTTCAGGACCCCCAAGGACTCCTCAGGACACGTCACGCTTCCTCAGGACCCCCAAGGACTCCTCAGGGTTCACCAGGACCCCCCCCACCAAAGAGTCCGATGGCTTCCTCCTCAGGATCCACACTGATGCCCCAGGATCCTCCTCAGAGGTTCTCCAGGATGCCTGAAGGCTCCTTACGATCCCACGGGATTCCTCCGGGTTCCCTCAGGGCACCCCTCAACCCTTCAGCATTTTTCATGACCCCTTAGCGTTCTTCAGACTTGCACAGGAATCCTCAGGACACACAAGGACTCCTCAGGATCCCCTATGCTTCCTCTGGACTCATCAGGACTCCTCAGGAGTCGTCAGGATTCCTCAGGATCCATCCCCCTCGAGAACCCAGGATTCCTCAGGACCTCACAGAAATCCTCTGGATTCCCCAAGCATTATTCAGGCTCTCGCCAGGGTTGCTCAGGATCTTGCGGGCCTGCTCAGGGTGCCTTGGGATATCTTAGAATTCTTCAGGGCACCCAAGGATTCAGAAGGACACCTCAGGACTCCTTATGGCTCCCGAAGACTCTTCAGGATCCCCCCTCCCCCCCTCCCCCTCCCCCCCAAAGGAGTCCGACTTATTCCTCTCCAGGACCCACCATGACTCCTCAGGGTCCTCAGATATTCTTGTGGATGCCTAAGGACTCCTTAGGATTCCCCAGGA
Organism: Prorocentrum cordatum; assembly: GCA_963575745.1. Taxonomy (NCBI): domain Eukaryota; class Dinophyceae; order Prorocentrales; family Prorocentraceae; genus Prorocentrum; species Prorocentrum cordatum. The sequence goes on along the minus strand of CAUYUJ010014800.1, from coordinate 247,893 downwards.
TCCCTCAGGATCCCCTCGTGGGGGTACCCTTCAGGATTCCTTAGGGCACCGTCGCATTCTTCAGGATTCCAAGGGACTCCACAGGACCGACACGGATTCCCCAGGATCCCCTAGTCTTCTTCTGGGCTCACATCAGGGCTCCTCAGGATTCGCTCGTTTTCCCCAGGATCTGTCAGGATTCTTCAGGACCCCAGAGGGTTCTTCAGGATTTCCCCGGTGGTGTCTCAGGATCCCGCGGGGCTCCTCAGGATTCCTCAGGATATCTTGCAATTCGGCAGTGAGAACGGGGGGAGCCCGTCTCGGAGTGAAACGGGGGGAGAAGCCGACATTGGAAGACCGACTCGGGGTGAACGCGGGGGGAGCCCCGCGGCTCCAGGACCCCTTTCCCTCAGGGCCCGCTTGCTTCATGCTAGCATGCTGCGCCCGCGTTTCCCTCAGAGTCCCGCGGGCCCTCGGGCTTTGTGCCGGGCAGGCTCCCCCGCGCGGGGCCGAGTGCCGCAGGAACCGTGCGAGACGCGGCCGGGAGGCACCCCAGAAAAATCCGCATCCCTCTCGACGGCGGCGGCGGGGCCGCCGCCGCCGCCGCCGTCGTGAGGGTCCCTGAGGGAGTTTTTTGATTTCGTCAGGGGTCGCGAGGGTCCCTGAGGGTGTCTTAGCTGCACGCGGGGCCGGAGAAGGGGGGTAGCGCACGGGAAGCGTTTTCTGTGGAGGGAACAGCACAGATGACGGTGCACACGGGGCCGGAGTGTACGTTTGCCCACCGCGGCGCGACACCGCCGCAGATGGCCTCTCGCAGGGCCGGAGAAGTCGTCGTCACACAACGTCTCAGGACGGGGCCGGAGTGTGCGCCCGTCCTCCGGGGGAGTGACACCAGAGGCTCCGTCCCTGCCCGGGGCCAGAATGTACGCCTTTCCCTTGTTGTTGTTGTTGTTGTTGTTGTTGAACACTATTACTTCTAAAGAATTATTATTGTTGGACCCCCTGGTGCACGCCCCCCGCCCAAAACCTAGGCCGCAGCTACATTTTCATCATTTTTCTGCGAAAGCTTCTAGAAAAGTGGATTACCCCCGGATCCGGTTTTTTGTTGACGCTCGTTTTCCCTTGCAAAAAACAATAGAAAATGAAAATTCTTGTTCTTAGTTGATCAAATTTCAAGAATCCCTTGCAAAAAATAAGGTAAAGTGGACATTCGCGCTCGCAAGACGAAATCCTTCCAAAACCTTAGGTTTCGTAGCGATTTTAACATAAAAACATCAAAAACCCAATGGTTTTTTAAGAAAAAATTGTCAAAATGTCCTTCCGCGCGCTCTTGCGGATTCATAGGAAACACACCACTTTTTAAACATTTCTGTCAAAAGGGTCTTTGCGTGCTACTTCTTCAGGTGCTTTGAACTTCTCCAACAACGGTTGCGCGCCTGCGAGGGCCACCATCCCTTGCAAAAAATGAGACGAAGTGCACATGCGCGCGGCCGCCGCGCGCGCATGTCGAAATCCTGCCAAACACAATGGGTTTTCAATAATTTCAAGATGCGATGTTCAGAAAACATATGAAAACGCACTACTTTCTCATCCGAAAAATCTCGAAATCCATTCGCGGTCTCTTGATGAATCTTTAAAACCCAAGATGGCCCCAACAGGCGCGCAAGATGGCCCCAAGAGGCGTCCATGAGGCCCAAAGAGGCGCCCAAGATGGTCCCAAGAGGCTTCAAGAGGACTCCAAGAGGCCCCCAAGAGGTTCCAGAGAGGCTCCAAGGTGGCTCCAAGAGACCCCCAAGATGGCCCCAGGAGGCGTTCTAGAGGCCCCAAGAGTCCGCCGTGAGGGTCCAATAAGCCCCCAAGAGGCCCCAAGATGGTTCCAAGGAGCCCCCCAAAGGCTCTCAAGTGGACCCCAAACCGCGCCAGGAGGCTTCCCCCCTTCCCCAAGAGGACCCCAAGCGGCCCCAGGAAGGCCCCCGACTGCTGACGCACATATCCGTAGCCATCTCGGATCAAGGTATCGCCTGTGTTCTTGGATCATGGCTTTGACGGCGAAAGACCTTCACGAGCAGTATGGCCCTGAGCTGTCGCGGCCTCCCTTGGCCGACTGCGAGAGTGCGTATTATTTGCATCAGGCGCTCCGGGCAAAGGGTATCAATGCTAGTCACCAGGCGTGCAAGACTTGGTGGGCCAAGTATCGGGTTGTGACTGGCACGGTCAGTATTTCTAGCGCCAAGGAGCTGGAGGAGCAGCACGGCTCTGCCATCCGCCACCTGGGCATTGAGTATAATACCGCTTTCAAATTATGCCGGGCGCTCCGACAGTTGGATCCACCACTGTATGTGCCAGATAGGGTCGCAACGGCGTGGCTACTGCAGTATTCATCCAAAGACACGCTTGTCCAAGTGCAGAACGCTGGCCACTTGGAGACCTGGTGTGGAGAACATATTCGCAAAGATGTGTTTCTCTCCCTCCGTCTGGCTGTGCACGCGCGCGTTGGGCACTGAGAGTTAGGATCATAGCGCCATGAGTCTATGAGCAATGCATGCGTCATCCTTGGGACTGTATAACATCAGTGTAACACATGTACTTCTGTAATCGCATCCCCACGAATTTGCCCCAAAAATGTGACCAACTATCTTGGCACTGCGTACCATCTCACGTGTACCGTGTACCACATCATATGTAACAGATGTGATCAACCTCTGTGGGTGTGTACCCCACGCCAGTGTAGTAGCCAGGGTCGTCCGCACGCCACGAAGTGAAGTGTCCCAACGTCATAGGGCGGGAAGCTGGGTGTGGGTGGTCTCGAAGAGTCGTTTGGATATTTGGTAGAGCTTGAACGGCCCCCCCACGAAGTGGGGGTATTGGCTGGTGTCGCAAGAAAACCCTGGCACTGGGGAGAACACTGAGCGTTCGGGTAAAATGATTGTTGTTGTTGTTGTTGTTGTTGTTGGAAAAGGCGTGCGTGGGAGCCCCGGCCGCCCCCCCCCCCCCAGCAACCGAGCAACCGAGCAACCCTCTCTGGGGGTCTCCCGGGGGCGCCAATTTCGTAGGAAGTCTATAGGCTTTCATCGGAATTCTATAGACCTCCCTAGGAATTCTATAGGCCCCATCGGAATTCTATAGGCGTCCATCGGAATTCTGCAGGCCCCCATGGGAATTCTATAGGCCCCCATAGGAATTCGATGGGCCTCCATAGGAATTCTATAGGTCTCCATCGGAATTCGATATAAACCCCCATAGGAATTTGATCGGCCTCCATAGGAATTTTATCGACCTCCGTAGGAATTCTATAGGCCTCCGTAGGAATTCTATAACCCCCCATAGGAATTCTATAGGCCTCCATCGGAATTCTATAGGTCTCCATCGGAATTCTATAGGCCTCCATAGGAATTCTATAGGCATCCCCAGGAATTCGATATAGGTCCCCATAGGAATTCGATTGGCCTCCATACGAATTCCGTAGGCCTCCATAGGAGTTCTATAGGCATCCATAGGAATTCTATAGGCACCCATACACATTCTATAGGCGTCCATAGGAATTCTATAGGCCAGCATCGGAATTCTATAGGCCGCCATGGGAATTCTATCTGGGCCTCCAGGAGGATGAGCAGGAGGAGGAGGAGGAGGAGGAGGAGGAGGAGGAGGAGAACGAGGAGCAGGAGGAGGAGAAACGATGACGGAGGAGGAGGAGGAGGAGGAGGAGGAGGAGGAGGAGGAGGAGTAGGAGGAGGAGGAGGAGGAGGTAGGAGGAGAACGAAAACGGAGGAGGAGGAGGAGGCGGAGAAGGAGGAGCGGAGGAGAGGAGGGGGAGGAGGGAGGAGGAGGAGGAGGAGGAGGAGAGGAAGGAGGGGAGGAGGAGGAGGAGGAGGAGGAGAGGAGGAGGAGGAGGAGGAGGAGGAGGAGGAGGAGGGGGAGGAGGAGGAGGAGGATGAGGATGAAAAGCAGGAGGAGAGGAGGAGGAGGAGGAGGAGGAGGAGGAGGAGGAGGAAAAGGAGGAGGAGGAGGAGCAGGAGGAGGAGGAGGAGGAGGAAATACGAGGATGAGGGAGGAGGAGGATGAGGAGGAGAGGAGGAGCAGCAGCAGCAGGAGGAGGAGGAGAAACGAGGAGGAGGAGGAGGGGAGGAGGAAGAGGAGGAGGAGGAGGAGGAGGAGGAGGAGGAGGAGGAGGAGGAGGAGGAGGGGAGAGGGGGGGGGGAGGGGTAGGAAAAGGGGAAAAGGGGGAGGGTGGAGGAGGGGGGGGGGAGGGAAGGAAGGGGGCAGGAGGACGAATAGGGGGGGGGCGCAAGAAAGGGGGAGGGATGGCGGAGGAGGAACCAGGACAGCACGGAAGGCTAGGACGAGGAATGGCAGAGCCAGTAGCACGGTGAAGAAGAGGGGGAACACAGGTCCCACGGGTCCCACAGGTCCCACAGGGGTCTGTATCGGATCTCTACAGGATCCCATACAGTCTGTATCGGATCTCAACAGGATCCCATACAGTCTGTATCGGATCTCTACAGGATCCCATACAGTCTAGATCGGATCTATATAGGACCATATACAGACTGTATCCGATCTCTACAGGATCTCATACAATCTGTGTCGGATCCGTACAGGATCCTACACAGTCTGTATCGGATCTCTACAGGGTCCCATACAGTCTGTATCGGATCTGTAGGATCCTGTACAGTCTGTATCGGATCTCTACAGGATCCCATACAGTCTGTATCGGATCTGTATAGGATCCTATCCAGTCTGTATCGGATCTCTACAGGATCCCATGCAGTCTGTATCGGATCTGTATTGAAGCGGCGGCACGCCGGCACGCATACGTTTTTCACCCATAGGACCACGTCAAGGTCCGTAAGGGAGTCCAAGGGAGTTCCAGTTTTTTTCTTTTTGGTTGCTGGTTGCTGTTGCTGTTGCTGGGGGGGGGGTTCAGAATGCGTCCACGGGGCTCTGAGCGCAGCCTTCGCAATAAGGCGAGGGCGGGTCCGGACAGCTAGAGCTCACGGGGCTCCCACGCACGCCTTTTCCTTGTTGTTGTTGCTGCTGCTGCTGCTGCTGTTGTTGTTGTTGTTGTTGAACCTTATTACTTCTAAAGAATAATTATTGTTGGGGCCCCTGGTGCACGACCCCCCCGCCGCGCCTAGGCCGCAGCCACATTTTCATCATTTTCGCGAGGAAGTCTCAGGCAAAACGGGTTGGTCCGGATCCGGTTGTTTTGTTACGACCCGCTTTCCCTTGCAAAAAATAAGCTAAAGTGGACATTTCTTGTTCTAACATAACCAAACTTCAAGAATCCCTTGCAAAAAATAAGGTAAAGTGGACATTCGCGCGCGCAAGACGAAATCCTTCCAAAACCTTAGTTTTCGTAGCGATTTTAACATAAAAACATAAAAACAAAAAAACATTTTATTATATATATATATATATATATATATAATATAACTTGTCAAATTTCATCCCGCGCGCTCTTGCGGATTCGTAGGAAACCCAACACTTTTTAAACATTTCTGTCAAACGGGCTTTTGCGAGCAACTTTTTCGAACTTCTGCAACAACGGTTGCGCACCTGCCAGGGCCATCATCCCTGTCAAATAATACCATGCGGGACACATTCGTTTTTTCTTCGCGCGCGCACGCCGTCGTCGTCGGCCGCGGGGCCCTGAATAGTAGCCACGGTCGTCCGCATGCCACGAAGTGAAGTGTCCGAACGTCATAGGGCGGGAAGCTGGGTGTGGGTGGTGGCGAAGAGTCGTTTGGAAATTTGGTAGAGCTTGAACCGGCCCCCCCACAAAGTGGGGGTATTGCCCGCCTCCTATGAAAACCCTGGCACTGGTGAGAACGGAGTGTCCCCACGTGCTAGTAATTGTTGTTGTTGTTGTTGTTGTTGTTGTTGTTGTTGTTGTTGTTGTTGTCCCCATCCGCTAGATTCGTCCAAGACCGTTCAAAACCGGTCCGGCCCGAAGCGAGCTCCCAGTGACCGATTTGTCGGCCTCGGGCGGGAGTTTCCTTGGATCTTCCCTTCTCTCTCCTCCCTCCTTCTCCTCCCTCCTTCTCCTCCCCCTCCCTCCGCCTCCTCTCCCTCCCTCCCCTCCTTCGTCCTCCCTCGCCTCCGCTTTCCTTCTCCTCTCCCCTCCTCTCCTCCCTCCTCCCCTCCTCATCTCCTCCGCTTTTCCCTCCTCCCCCTCCCCCTCCTCCCATGGGCCCCTCGCGGCGACCCAGCCCACCGCGGCCGTGGAGGCGGGCGACCGACGAGCTCCTGGAGCTCTACACGCGGGCGAGGCGAATAAGTCTCACGCTGTACAACGAGTACGAGCACCCCAGCCTGCCCGGCCTCGCGGACGAGGACCCAGACCCCCTCGAGTCATTAGAAAAACCACGACGGAAGGTTTTCCGATATGTTCGGCCTCTGGAGGCACTCGTTGGGCCTCGGGACCGACAAAAAAGGACCCAGGATGAAAAACTGGTCCCGGGGAGTGGGCCGAGACCTCTACGGGTCGACGTCATGAAACGATCATGACGTACGATCATGACGTCGGGGGCCTGGGGACCTCGAGAGGGGAAAGACTGATGAGATCTTGGGATGTTTGAGTCCAGGCCTCCCACATGCGGTCGGAGCGGATGGTGTCGGAGGATTGCGCCGCATCGCCGATGCGGATCGACGTGGAGCCCGATTTTCTGCACGCCGGCGTCGCTGATGCACCGCCGACGTCGCCGATGCATCGCCGATACCACGTCGAATCATCGGCGTGGCGGCGCGATCGTCCAACCCCATCTACTCGGACCCGATCGGGGAGGTCTCTATTGATGGCATCCGAGGATTAGAGGACCGATGGTATGATATATGATGAGACGATCTGATGGTATTTGATCAGGTCCGAGGATTCGAGCACCCGGGTCCGCCCGGCCTCGTCGATCAAGACCTTGGGAGGGGGAGGGCGTTTTTGGGGAAGCGTTCGTCGGCCCTCGGATGTTTTCTTGCCCCACGATGCTTTCCAGCAGCGGCGCCTCGTCGGAAGCTCTCCGTGGGTGTCCGAGTCGTCTCGAGCGGCCAGTATCGGCCGAGGCATAACCCGAAAAACACCAGGCGTAGAAAAGGGGGTGAGGACTACAGTCGACACTGATAACCGAGGTAGGTCTTTAGCTCCCCCGCGCCTGTTTCTCTCGGCGGGGCATGAACTCCGCCCCTCCTCCTCTCCCTCTCCTCCTCTTCCCTCTCCTCCTCCTGCTGCTCCTCCTCCTCCTGCTCCTCCTCGTCTCATTCCTACGGGTGCCGCGGAAACATGATTATTTCCCACAATTGGTGGGACTCTATTCCGTCAATAAGGGCGTCGAAAGGATATTTAGTTTCCACTATTGGGTGGTGTGGTTCTAAAGACCTACCTCGGTTTGTTAGTATAACCGACTTCCCAATGGTACTCTTGCATCTTTGCCTCTTCGGCCATCTTCGGTCCATCCTCAACCACATTCGATGGCTAGCCCCGCTCGAAAAGCTTCGGCATGGCAGTCGACACTGATAGTAAGGATGACCGACTTCCTGAGGGTACCACTGCATCCTTGCCTCCTCGGTCATCTTCGGTCCAGCCTCAACCACTTTCGATGGCCCGCCCCGCTCGGAACGCCTCGGAATGGGCGTCCAGGGCCTTTCCATCCTCACCGCGCATCCTTGCTATCGGTTTTGACTGTATGGGGTGTACGATAGGTTCGCGCGGCGATGGCGCGCCAGAGACGCCTTCAAGTTTGAGTCCCGCACGATAGAGCGACGCGGAAGCACCGAGGGACACAGTAGTAACGCCACAGGACCCGACGGAACCCATTCTGGAGCCATCGAGGCCGCGCGATCGCTTTAAGATGGAACGGCCGGCGCGGTGTCGAAAACTTTTGCGCGTACCGACGCCGCGCGAACCTGCCGTGTGGACATCATGACCCTTGGCAATGAGATCTCCCAGATTGCGAAGGCCTTACGGCTGGTGCCGCCGACCCTGAAGGGAGACGACGACGACGACGACGACGACGACGACGACGACGACGACGACGACGACGACGACGACGACGACAACGGCGGTGGCGGCAACGACGACGACGCTGACGTGGGCCAGAGTCCTCAGGGATGGTTCTCGGGGTCTCTTCGAAAGTCTCTCGAGGGCCTCTGAGGATGAATTTTGCGGCCATGAGATCTCCCAGAGTTCATGGCACCCTCTCTTTTCTGTTCAGCGTGCATCCTGGACCCCCTTCGTCCGCGCACGTGCCTCAGGCCATGCTGCGCTGGCGCCTCTCTCCCTGGCTCCCCCTCGCCGGCGTACCCCAGAAGACACGAGGTTTAAGTCGGGCATGTCTCTGTGCAGGAGGAGTACTCAAGACTGGTTAAATGTGTGATCAGGGGGCGATTATTCTAATATCTTTGAATCTGTTTGTGAATATTTTTCTTTTACTTTCGAAAATCCGCCTGTGGGAGGACATGCCCGACCTAATACGAGGTTCGATGGTCGAGGTCTTTGAGATGAGATTCGATCATACTCGTGGATTCGGGCATTCATCTCCCCAGCCCGCCCAGCCTCGCCGACCAGGACTTCGAAAGGAGCAGGGCCAGGGAAATTCGAGGGCGTTCGAGGAGATTCGTGGACGTTCGAGATCTTTGAGAGCAGGTTTGAGAAGACTCGAGGATGTCCGAGGATTCGAGCCCCCTGGCCTGCCCGGCCTCGTCGACGAGGGCCTCGGGAGGAGAGAGGCAGACGGCACATCGATGCGGTAGACTCGTGCCGTGTCGACGCGGCGCCGGCCCCGGCGCTGGCATTCAAGCTTGGGCGCCGGCAGTGGCCCGAAATCGGCACGATATCAGAGCCCCTAATCATCAGGATAACTCGGGTCAGGGATAACTCGGGTTCCTTTTTCGGGAGTCCGAACCCGACTTACCCCGGACCCGAGTTACCCCGGATAACTCGGGCGTCCAGAGCCCCAGAATCACCAGGGGCAACTCGGGTCAGGGGTAACTCGGGTTCCTTTTTCGGGAATCCAAGCCCGAGTTACCCCGGACCCGAGTTACCCCGGATAACTCGGGCGCCCAACGATATCAGCCACGCGCAGAGGGGGGTGAGGGGGGAGAGCTTCTCAGAAGAACCCCCGCTTCTTCGAAGGCGCGGGCCTTATCTGTACATGTGAGGCCGGCGCCTTCTAAGAAGCGGCCTCCTTCTAAGGAACCCTCCCCCCTCCCTACCCCTTGTGCGCGCTGCCGACGACAGGCCCTATCGGGAAGGCGCTATCGCTCGAGGTCGAACAATCCTTCGCTATCGCAGAAGCCACCCCTGGCCTGCCTGGCCTCGTCGGCCCTCGTCGACCAGGACCCCAAGGGGAGAATCTCTGAAGGCGTTCGAGGGTCGAGCCGTTTCGCGTTTTGTTCGGCGTCAGGGGTCCTCCTCCTCCTCCTCCTCCTCCTCCTCCTCCTCCTCCTGACCGAGCAGTTGCGCGTCTTGTCCGCCGCCAGGGGGCCGCGATCGGGCCCTGGGGGCCTCGTCAGAGCTCGACCCGTGACGAGGGCCGGCCAGGACGCACCCCGGGGAGGGGCCCAGCTCGAGTCTGGTCGGACTGTGGTCGCGAGGGTCCGAGAGGGTCAGAGGAGGACGCGCCCAGGTCGGGCCAGCCACAGCTGGGGGAGCTGTGGTCCTCACCCCCCTGGGGGACCCATCGATTTCGACGCCCCTCTCGAGAGATCGTCGATGCGGCGGGATCCCCCAGGGGGGTAAGGACCACAGCTCCTCCAATCATGGCTGTTCGGCATGTGGATACCGATCGGCCACGCGCAGAAGTGGGGTATGGGGGAGGGGGGAAGGCTTCGTAGAAGCACCCCCGCTTCTCCGAAGGCGCGGGCCTTGTCTGTAGATGCAAGGCCGGCGCCTTCTAAGAAGCGGCCTCCTTCTAAGAAGCCCTCCCCCCTCTTCCCTACCCCCCTTGTGCGCGCCGTCAGAGGAGGACGTGCCCATGTTGATACCGGTGCTCGGAGTCTGCTGGACGAGCGTTGGAGTGGGATCGCGTGCGGCGGGAGCAGGGAGCGTGCTGTCTTTCGCGGGGCGTTGGGGGGATGGATTTAAGTCGGGCATGTCCCACTACAGGAGGAATATTCAAGACTAGTACGAACATCGTTTTGTGACGTTTTTTTGTTGTGTGTGTGTGTTTTTAATTGGGATTAAGTTTGGGTATTTTTTGGGAAAACGCTGCCAGGGGCATCATTTGGGAGCCCCAAGGGGGAGCCACCCTGGCTGATCTCACGAGCCCGTTCGCGCCGATTTTG
>CAUYUJ010014800.1:225142-235142 GCA_963575745.1 Prorocentrum cordatum | reverse complement strand
AGGGCGAGCCCGCGCCCCCCCCGGGTTTTGCGCGTGCACCCGGCACCACTCGGGTGCTCACCCGCTGCCGCCTCTGTGGGGGCCCAGCGCCGTCGCCAGGGCCAGGGTTCGCCTCGACTCCAAAGGCGAAAACCCACCCCCACCCCCAGTCCCGACTCCATCCCCGAGCCGGCGATTCAAGGGGCCGGGATTGGGGGTGGGGGTGGGTTTTCTCCATTCCTGGACCCCGAAAACCCACCCCCACCCCCAGTCCCGACTCCTTGAATCGCGGGTTCGGGGATGGAGTCGGGACTGGGGGTGGGGGGGGGTTTTCGCCTTCTCATCGACCAGACGCAAAAGCGACCTTTCGCCGGAGTGTGACGGGACCAGCGGGGCCCCCCGATTGCCGAACGCGATGCGGCAGTAGCGTCTTGCGCGCTCGTGTTCGGGCCCCCCCCGGCCGGCCCCCCAAAAGCCGCGCACCAAGGTCACTCTTACCCGGGGTCACTCTTGCGAGTAGTCGATCGCCTCGGAATGTCGGTCAGGACGCCCGGGAGAGGTCCAGGGAGTGGCGGTATCGGTATCTTTTCGGCATCGCCGAGGCATATTTCTATGCGCTGGCCCCACAGGGACGAAGCGAGCGCTCGCTCCGTGCTTTGCGTTTTCTGGCTACACCGCTCGCGAAACGACATGTTATGAGATGTTCTGCACTATATGGCTGGGTGGACTTGCGTCTCCAACAGAAGCGCTCGCTCAGTATTAGTAACTAGTATGTCTTCCTGCGTTGTCTTTCTGCGTCCCATCCTGCCAGGGCTCGTTTCGATTCCTCCGATTCGATTCGACTCGATTTCGCTGGCTTCCGATCTCGATCCAGTTCGACTTCGGATTCCGAATCTGAGCTCCGCTTTCTCAACGGTGGCCTGCTAGCCTGCCGATCCGTGCCGATTCGATTCCTCCCGACTTGGCCGCCGCTCTCCGCCGCCCCGATTCCCTTCCATCGCCGATCCGCCTGCTCGACTGGCGTCGGGGTCTCTCCCGCCCTCGTGCCCCATCCCACCCAGTCAGGAGGGAAAGAAGCACACAGGCACAATTCATCGTCGATCCCCCAGAAAATGTAAGAGAATGTGGGAAGTGGGGGGGAAGACGAAAACCCCAGGAGTATGGGAAAATATGGGGAATGTGTTCATTTGTGTGTATTTATGTCTGTGTCCTTGGGCCCCTTCACACCCAGGACTGGGAGGGGATGAAGGAGATTTACGCCAGGGCCAGGGAGCTGACGGGCATGCACGTGATGACGGAGGACGGGCCGCTGGACATGCGGAACCCGTGGGACCCGCCGCCGCCGCCGGAGGAGCCCGCACGGGGGGCCCGGGAAGCGCTGGCCGCCGGCCGCGCGGCGGACTGCCTCCAAGCAGGCGATGTGCGAGCATGGATCTCAAGGCGGCGTGGGATCAGCGACGGGTCCCATTTCCATGGGAGAGCGCGGACGTCCGCCGCCGAACGCGGCGGCCCCGGCCGCTTTTTTTCCGGAGGGCGCCTCCCCCGATCCATGGGTTTGGCGACCGCGCGCCAGGTCCATGTACTGCTGGTCCACGTTGGCGCGCCCCCGATTCGACGAGCCGAAATCCTTCACATCAGTAATTTTGGGACTCGGAGCCCACAGGGCGGTTTTTCATGTTTTCCATTCGACGTTCCATGAAGCCCGATGTCATCCCGAGGCTGCGCGTCGAACGTTTTCGATGGCGCGTCGCGTTATGCGATGTCACGTGCGTTGGGGTCGTCAAAGGCTTGCGTGCTTGTTGCGGATCGGTTGATGTGGGCTGGGGTTTCTCAGGATTGTACATTTGCTTTGCGCTGGGGCGGTTTCGACCCCCATCCCTGGCTGATCCACCCCGCGGGTAACGTCGCAGGAAGAGTTCGATCATTTCGTTCGTAGTGCCAGCGATGCTGTCGCGGACATTGACCGCGCCACGGGGGGGGGTCGTCCAGAAATTTCCTACCATATTGCAGTGTTGGTTCTTCGTTTTGAAGAGACACCGCCCCGCGTCATTCCTTCCGGCCCCCTCCCTCGTCCTCCCTCTTCGCGTATCTGCCCCTGCTCTCCGCGTGTCCCCGTCGTCATCGTCCATCGTCATCGTCGCCATCACCATCATCATCAGCATCATCAGAATTCTCGTCGTCTCCATCATCAATACCACCACCATCCTCATCAACATCATCAAAACGCCCCCTTGTTCCCCCGCGTCTCTGCTTCGCCATATCCCCCGCAAGTCTCGTGGCCTTGTGAGGTGCTCCACCGAAGGCCCCATCGGCAGGGTCCTTAGTGCGCCGCCCAGCCCATGTCGGCACGCCCCTCAGACGCTTCGTGTCCCCATGAGGAGCTCATCGGAGGTCCCGGCGGCAAGGTCCACATGCCGTCGCCCAGGCCACATTGATGACACCCTCAAACATTTCGTGCCCCCATAGGCAGCTCCACCAAAAAAAGGTCCCAGCGGCAGGTTTCCCAGGCCGCCGCCCAGCATATTTCGGCATACGTTTCACACGCTTCGTGGCCCCACGGGGAGCTACACCGACGGCCCCACACGCAAGGGCCCACAGGCCGCCGCCCAACCCATTCCGTCATACGCTCGGAAGCTTCGTGGCCCCATTGGGGAGCACCCCCGATGGCCCAAGCGACAGGGTCCACATGCCGTCGCCCAGCCCATGTCGTCCACGAGTGGCGCCCAGCACGGCTCCAAGAGCGCCCCAAGAGGCGCCGAGTAAGTTGCACCCTCATGCAAATAGTTTTTGTCACTCGTGGGTGTCCTCTTGGGGCCCTCTTGGAGCATTCTTGGGGCCCTCTGGGAGCGTTCTTGGGGCCTTCCCGGGGCCCCAGTGGGCCTTCGGAGGGCCCCGAGAACGTTCCCCGAGGGCCCCAAGAGGTACCCCCCAAAGTGGTACAAAGAATTCGCGCGAACGTGCAATCTGTTGTAGGCCTTTCGGGGCCCTCTGGGAGCTCTCTTGGGGCCCCCATTGGTGGCGCCTTGGGGCCTTGGGATGGCTCCAAGAGGCTTCGGGATTGCCCCAGACCGCCACAAGACAGCTCCGAGACGGCCGTCGAGCACCACGGGTGAAAGCAAGTGAGGCTAGGGAACAGGGCCTCTGGTAAGCCGCCACTGCGCCCCCTGGACTACCCAGACAGCGAGGGGACCTGAAACGCCCTGGGGCTCCAGGGGCCCCAGATTAGTGAAGTGAAGGTTTTTGCCATGCAAGCACCCCGAAATTCTTCACTTCACTAAACCGGACCCAGGACGAACTCGCTACGCTCCAGTCCCGCGGGAGATCCGAGACTCCCGCCGCCGCCCGGGGACGTTGCTGCATTGCGGTGCTCTGGTCACTGTTAATGGCTTCCGCGGGCTGCAGCGGCTCACTTCCATGACTACCCCGACTCACGAATCCAGTGGTTGGTCTGGCTCTATGGGTTGGTTTCGTTGTGTCGGTTGATTTTATGCTTGGTTGGCGGTCGGTGGATTTCGCGTTGTTCATTGGTGTCGTGAAGTGATTTGTCGTTTGGTTGGTCAGTGCCGTTTTGTTGATTCGTGCCGTTTTGTTGGTTGGTGTCGTTTTGTTGGTTGGTGTCGTTTTGTTGCTTGGTGTCGTTTTGTTGCTTGGTGTCCTTTTGTTGGCCGGTGTCGATTTGTTGGTTTGTTGGTTGGTGTCGGTTTGTTGGTTGGTGTCGTTTTGTTGCTTGGCGTCGTCCTGGCGGCGTGGCCGATAATCGGCGGCCTGCAATGGCGCCAGGATTTGTTTCGGGCCAGCCTTGATCGCCCTCATCATTCTCATATTCGTCAGCGTCAGCACTCGTCGCCCCCATCCGCGCACACATGCGGCCCTGGTACGGCTCTCACGCGGCCCTGCGAAGGCCTTCACTGTGCTCCCCAAAGCTTTCTGAGGGGCCCCCCAGAGGCCCCAAGAGGGCACTGGAAATTGTCGCTTCCAACTCCGCCAGGCGGAGGTCAACAAGGGTCTCACTGGTGCACTTCCAGGAATCGTCGTTCGATCCTCTTGGGGCCCTCCTGGGGCCTTCTGGAGCCGTCTTGGAAGCTCCGAGCGGCTCCATGAAGGCGCCGGGCGATATCGCTTCCAATTCCGCCAGGTGGAGTTAGACCAGGGGCTCACTGAGGCCCCTTTTTGCGCCCTCCTCTGCCTTTGAAAAAGCCCCGATGGGGTTCTTCAGTGCCGTCTTAGGGCCCCTAAGAGGCCTCCAGCAGGGTATTGAAGTTATCGCTTCCAACTCCGCCACGCGGAGTTGAACCCAGGGCGGCTCTCTATGGCCCTTTCGGGGCCTTCTTAGAGCTTTTCTGAGGCCCTAAGTGGGCCCTGGGAGGTGTCATTTTCACGGGCGTTGAAAGTGACACCGCGGAGGGCCCTCTTGGGCCCTTCTTGGGGCCTCTCTTGGGTCCCTCTGGGAGCCCTCTTGGTGCCGCCCTGGGGCCTTCTCGGGGCCTTCTTGGGGCCTTTCTGGTGCTCTTTAAGTGGGCCCTGGGAGGTGTCACTTTCACGGGCGCTGACAGTGACACATCGAAGAGCCCGCTTTCCCTCGTAGCGCTGCCCGTGGCCGGGGCATTGTGCAGCGCATCCCTCGTCGAACGTATTTTGTCGGACGCGTGGTCGAATTCCGCCAGTTCGGTCGAGATGGTGGTCAAACGGTTCGGTTGCAATGTAGCCATGCGGATCTGAGCTTACCATTTCTTGCCATTTTGGCGGGGATCGCAGGAGCGTTTGTGTTGTGATCAACTGTGCTCGATCTATCCAACGGCAGCGTTTCATCCCAATATATTATTTGGAAAAAAGTCAGCAGGGGCCAAATTGATGATGTGAAGCAACATAGGTCTCGTACCGATGCGATCTGGGTCGGTGATTCAGAGGTGGGGTCCTGAGGGATGGGCCCAGCAGAGGGCCCCGAGGGCGATGCCTACGAGGAAAACACCGATGAGCAAGGAGCCCGATGGGCCTGTGCAGCCACCGATGGAGCCTGCTCCTGCCGAGCACACCCGCTTCTCGCCAGGGCCGGTTTCGGAACACTCCATGTCCCGGACCACCGGCTCAACTACTCTGCACAGAACACGGGCACAGAAAGCACAAACGCTGGCCATGCTTTCGGCGGTTCAAAGATGGGGTCCTGAGGGATGGGGTCCTGAGGACGAGGTGCCTCAGACAACGTAGATCCACCCTTGAATCCCCTCCTATCCTTAGGCCCCCATCCCTCAGGACCCCATCTTTCAACCGCCGACTGGGGGGAAGGGCGATTCCCTGATTCCGGTGGTGGCCCAAGCCTGCAGGCCCCAAGGGGCTGGCCTCGGACCGCCCCAGGAGATTTCGAAGGTATCCCCGTCGGCTCCCGGGTTTCTTCTCGCCTCGGGATGCTCTCCTGCAGCTACAGTCGCGGGTGAGGAGGTGCCGACCCTGCCATATTCCCTAGCGTCCTGTGATTCGCGACCCGTGCCCTCTCAATTCCTATGGCAATGTGGCCCTCGGAGGGGTCTTGGTAGGGCGACGAGATTCATGCATATACACTGCTCCCTGGTCACGCCCATCCTTAACCCGGCAGCGGCGTGTACGCCACGCCCTCCTGGCTTGGCCAGGAGGGCGTATACACAGCTGCTGGCTTCAGAAAGGGCCTGGCTAGGGATCAGTTGATCTGTATAGGTCTCTCACCCTTTTTGTGTCCTCTTGTCGCTCTACTTGTGTCCTCTCGCGTGTCCTCTCCCATCTGGAGGGTTTCTCCGAAGGACTTAGGCGACTCGTCCTCCTCCTCCTCCTCCTCCTCCTCCTCCTGGTGTCGCCTCCGGCCCCATGGGAAACCGTGCACTCCCGTCGAGCTCGAGGGTGCGCCTCGTCGAAGGCGCTCCAGAAGGGGTTGCACAGCTCGCTCCAGCCGGCCGCTGGAGTTTCCCGAACTGTGGCCTGGCCCAGCGGCGCCCTTTTTTGTTTCTGTTTGCTATTTATGTATATGTATACATATATACACATACACACATACATATATATGTTCGCGATCATCAATATATATATATATATATATATATATATAAACACATATACAACATATAATAGATGAGGCAGCGCCCTGCGTTCCTTCCTTCCTTCCTTCCTCCCTTCCTCCCCTCCACTTCCTCCTCCTCCTCCTCCTCCTCCTCTCCTCTCCTCCTCCTCTCTTCCTCCCTTCATTACTTCCTTTCAAAGGAAACGACATAATTATAAGCTTGTGGCGCTACCCGCGGATTTCTTGGGTCGGCGTTGGGCCCCCCCCCGGCGGCGCCTCGGGCGCCGCCCCTGGCGCGCGGAGCGCGCCAGGGATGGGGTCTGGCGCAGATCCAAGACATCCGCGCGGAGCGCCAAAAGTTGATGTTTATGGCGTTTTTTCTTCTATCCTTCCTTCCTTCCTTCCTTCCTTCCTTCCTTCCTTCCTTCCTTCCTTCCTTCCTTCCTTCCTTCCCCTCCTCCTCCTTCTCCTCCGCGTCCTCCCACGCCTCCCTCATCCGTTAGCCTGACCAAGCACCCATTTCGGCACCCCCCTGACCAGGCCCCAGTGGCAGTGTTCACGTGCGTCCCTGCGACTCATTTCGGCGCACCCCTCAAACGGGTCGTGGCCCCATAGGGAGCTCCACCGAAGTCATTTCGGCACAACCCTCACACGGTTCGTGGTTTCATAGGGAGCTCCACCGAAGGCCCCAGTGGCAGGGTTTACATGTGTCCCCGCGGCTCATTTCGGCACACCCCTCGCATAGTTCGTGGCCCCATAGTAGGGAGCTCCACCGAAGGCCCCACTGCCACCGTCCACATGCGTCCCCGCGATTCATTTCGGCGCACCCCTCACACGGTTCGTGGCCCCATAGGGTGCTCCACCGAAGGCCCCAGTGGAAGGCTTGCATGCGTCCCCACGACCCATTTCGAGGAAGAGTTGCTTGCGTGACCCCTGGAACTTCACGGCGCAAGGCACAGGGCTTTGGACACCGCGGGCCCCCTTTCTCCGTCTCATCTCCCTCGCGGTACTCTCAGCTGCATATGATCGGGTCCTTCGTCAGGCTCATTGATTTGTTGTTGTTGTTGCTGCTGTTGCTGTTGTTGTTGTTGTTGTTGTTGTTGTTGTTGTTGTTGTTGTTGTTGTTGTTGTTGCTGCTGCTGCTGCTGCTGCTGCTGCTGCTGCTGCTGCTGCTGTGTGTATATCTAAATTTGTTGAATCCTGCCCGCCTCTCGTAGATCTCGGCCTTCCATGGGGGCCCAGGGCCATCCAAAGTGGGCCCAGGGCGAGCAAGCTGCCCCCCGGGGAAGGGTGGAACGTCGCCCCGCTGGATGTTCCAGGCCGCGGCCACGACGGCGATGCGGCCCGATGTGCTCGCACGGCGCCGCCGTGCATCGTGGCTCGGGCGATCCTACTCTTAAGTCGGGCCTGTCCCTCTACAGTAGTCTGGGGACAATGTTTGACCATGTTTGCATATGTTTTGAATTGTTTTCGACTGCTTATTATTTTTCGCCCCAAGTCCCCCGGACATGCCCGACCTAATCCTACTCGATTCCGAAGCCGTGCCGATGTGGCGAGTCTCGACCCAGTCCGGCGCATCGATTGGGAGCGCACACCCGCAGGGTGCTGCGCGGGCACAAATCGAAGGTCGGCCGACGGGCCCCGCGGCGCCGCGGCGCGTGCGACGCGCGACGCATGCTGCCCGACCGCAGGGCGCGCCGCCCGCGCTCGGGGGTTGTTGCTTCTGTGTTGGCTTGCGCGGGCGCGCCGCGGGGGCTCGCGCAGGCGCGCCGCGGGGATCGCGCCGGGGCGGGTCGCGGCGCGCCCTGGCGCCGTCTGCTTCGCAGGTATTGATTTGATTGTTTCGCGCCGCGCGCGCGGGGCGCGCGCCCGCGGCGCGGGCCCGTCGGCCGTTCTGCCGCCGCCGCCGCGGCGTTGGTCGGGTCCTGGGGGCGGGCGCTTGCTTTTCCTCGGGGCTCGGTCGGCTGTTGGGCGCGGTTGTCTCCGCTCCTTGTCGCCTCGGCTGGTCTCGGCTCGTTTTTTCTGCGCTTGGGGCGGGGGTCTTGGTTCGCGCCGCCCCTGCCTGCTCGTCGTCGTGCTCGGGCGCCCGTCGTGGGCGGGGTCGTCGTCGCGTCGCGGTCGCCGTCGCGCCGTTCGTCTGGGCCGCCCCTGTCGTGGCCGTGTCGTCGTGCTGCCTGCCTCTGCTGGTTTGCCGCCGTCGCTGCCGCGCCGTCTTCGCTGCCGCCGTCGCCGCCGCTGCGTGGGTTGGGTCCTGGGGGCCTGCGCGTGCTTCTCCTTGGGGCTCGTTCGGCCGCTGGGCGCGGTGTTCCCCGCTCCTCGTCGCCACGGCTGGTCTCGGCTCGTTTTCCGCGCTCGGCGCGGTGTCCTGGGTCGGCGCCGCCCCCGCTCGCTCGTCGTCGTGTCCTGTCGTCCTTTGTCTGGCTGCGTGCCGCCTTCCGGGCGGTTCGGCGTGTTCTGCCACGCGTTCCGCCTGCTTTCCTCGCTTCGCGCGCGTGGTGCGCGTGCTCGCCGTGGGTGCTGGTGCGTGGGTGTGTTTTCTCCGCTGGACGCGCCCTACGCCTGGGCGGCTTGGCCGCGCGCCGGCCAGTTCCGGCTGTTGCGTCCCGCCTGTGGGCGCCGTTAGCGCGGTGGATTCCGCGCGTTGGCTACGTCGCGCTCCTGGCGCACGGGCACATGCGCCCCACACGGGGGCGACGCGGCTTGCGGGTACCCACGCCAGGGCTACCCAACCGGTGCTACAAACGCACCTTCATCTGGGCGACCCGAACTAGGGCGACCCAGCAGCGCGACCAATGCGCTACATACAGGCGACCCGAACAAGGGCGACCTGTAGTTGGGCTACCCGCACTAGGGAGTCCCAACGGTGCTACAAACGCACCACAGTCTGGGCGAACCGAACTGGGGCGACCCAGCAGCGCGACCAATGCGCCGCATACAGGCGACCCGAACAAGGGCGACCTGTAGTTGGGCTACCCGCACTAGCGAGTCCCAACGCTACAAAAAACGCACCGTCATCTGGGCGACCCGAACTAGGGCGTCCCAGCAGCGCGACCAATGCGCTACATACAGGCGACCCGAACAAGGGCGACCTGTAGTTGGGCTACCCGAACTAGGGAGTCCCAATGGTGCTACAAATGCACCAGCACCTGGGCGACCCAAATTGGGCGACCCAGGTGCGCAACAGTCGCACTTGACAGGCGACCCGCACAAGGGCGACCTGGAGTTGGGCCACTCGCTCGTGGGTGACCCCAACGGTGCCGCGTACGCACCCGCACGCTGGCGTCCCGCGCCAGTAATTTACCTGCTAGCGCCCTCGCGTCTGGCGCGCGTGCTTCTGTCCTACCGGGACAGTACGTGTGTGTAGCCCCAAAGTTGGGCTGGTGTCGGTGCTCGCGCGTTCTCCTCGTCCCGTGCCTTGCGCGCGCGCGCGTGCGCGTGTCTCGGGGACGCCCCGGGCGATCTCCGTATTCCGTAGCCGTCTCGCTCAGGCGGATTTTTTCGGGCTTCGCGACAAGCGCATCTGCTGTTCAGCTCGCGCCGTCACTGCCATGCCCAGCACAGCGTTGCTGACCTTCCTCGAGTCTGGCGTCGACCGCCGCGCAAAGCGCGACCGGACTTGGCTGCGGCCGGTGGTCGAGGTGCTTTCAACCAACGGGATCGAATGCCCTGAGGACATGGTCAAGCTCAATGTCAGAGCGGCGACGTTCGATCTAAAGGATCTGATCGAGGGCAAGGTGGCCTTCTTGGAGCGCGCCGTCACCAAGGCGACCCAGGCGGCCGCGCAGAAGGCGACGGCCGAGGCGGCTGCAGCTGGCATCTCCCAGGATTCCGTGAGCGCCTTCCTGCAGGCGCTCCAGGGCGGCCGCAAGCCCGCCGCCCACGTGAATATCGCCGCGGGGCTGGGCAGAGTCTTATAGATCACCCAAGGAAGGGCTACCCTAGGGCTACCCCTAGGGCCTACCCCTAGGGCTACCCTAGGGCTACCCTAGGGCCTAC
>CAUYUJ010014800.1:204982-225042 GCA_963575745.1 Prorocentrum cordatum | reverse complement strand
CCACACAAGCAATCATTGCCTTGAATGTCCCGCCCGCCCGCCCGACAAAAGGAATCAATGTGTAATCTGCCACAATAAGAATCAGTGTGCCACCCGCCACACATGCAATCAATGCCTTTAGTGTCCCGCCCGCCCGTCCGACAAGAATAATCAGTTGATAATCCACCACACAGGGAATCATATTGTATCCGCACCAAGGCAACCAATGCTATTAATGTCCCGCCCGCCCGCCCGACCAAAGGAATCATATTGTAATCCGCAATAAAGGGTTACCCCTAGCCTACCCTTGGGAAGCCTAGGGCCTTGGGTAGGGCCTACCCTTGGGAAGCCTAGGGCCTTGGGTAGGGCCTACCCTTGGGAAGCCTAGGGCCTTCGGTAGGGCCTACCCTTGGGAAGCCTAGGGCCTTGGGTAGGGCCTACCCTTGGGAAGCCTAGGGCCTTGGGTAGGGCCTACCCTTGGGAAGCCTAGGGCCTTGGGTACCCCTTGGGAAGCCTAGGGCCTTGGGTAGGCCTACCCTTGGGAAGCCTAGGGCCTTGGGTAGGGCCTACCCTTGGGAAGCCTAGGGCCTTGGGTAGGGCCTACCCTTGGGAAGCCTAGGGCCTTGGGTAGGGCCTAGGGTAGCCAAGGCCCCCGGTGATCTATACCCTTATAGAGTGTCACTGGCTGACTTGCCGGCATCGTGCTGGCCGTCTCCCCAGCTCACCGACTGGGTGCAGAGTCAGGTCAAGGCCGCGGAGGGAAGAGGCATTCAGAGGCCTTTCCTTTATCTGCGGATCAAGAAGTTCCTTCCGTATTACGCGACGGACAAAAGGCAGCCCAGTGCGGCCGAGGAGTGCGTCGAAGAGCGGTCATTCGCGGAGGAGATCGCCCGCGGCATCTGCCAGGCGAGAGATCCCGACAGGAAGCAGGGCGACCTGCCGAGCATCTTGCAGTGGCGCGTCGCCTTCGACAGGTGGGCGATCGTTGCGGAGCTCACCGGCCAAATGGCGTACGCGGCTTCCATGGCGCATAAGGAAGTCGTGATGCAGCTCGCCTTGTCGGGGCGGTCCAATCAGCGCACAGCCGCGATCGCCGTGTTTTGCGACGAGGTCGCCAGGCGCCAGTGAGCCGACCTGGCTGCAGGCCAGGACAGCTTTGACGCCGCCAAGGCCGCGCTGTCCCAGGACTCGCCCATCGTGCTCAGGACAGAGCGCGAGTACCTCGCCCGCGGGCTGCCCGTCTTGCAGGATTCGGCCCCGTCGCAGCCCAGGGGCAAAGGCAAGGGCGGCGCCCGGGACCACAAGGGCGGCAGCGACTACCGCGCGAAGAGCGCCAAGGCCAAGGGCCACAGCAAAGGGGACAAGGGCTACGGCAAAGAGCACAAAGGGCTACTCGTCCGGGAGCGCCGCCAGCGGCTCGCAGGCGCCTGCGACGCCGCCATACAAGCGCCAGATGACGGGGTCGTGAGGGCCCGACCGCGCCCCGGACTGCGGGGCTGACGGGCTACCCGCGCACCCGGAGCGGCCCCCTGCGGCGCCAGTGAAGATTCAGCCAGAGGCGGCGCGCGATCGCACGCTCTTGTCGGATCTGAGTCCCTCGCCGCGCGCGCAAGCCGCGTCATGCTCGCCAGCTAAGCGCAGCGAATTAACGCCCGATGATATCGAGGCGTTGCGTTTCACCCGCGAGGCGCTGCTCCTTCGCGACGCGAAACCCAAGAGCGCGTGCGCCAGGATTGTCTGGTAGCAATTCAGTGGAACGCCGAGCGCAGCCTTGCCCAGTGCATCTGCGAACGCGAGCAGCGCGTTCGACGCATCGAGGTCATGGCAGCACAATTCGAAGCCTCTGGGGCCGCCGAGGCCGAGCGCAGGGCAGCGCCGCCTCACTTCGGCCTGCTTGTCGCGGGGGTCAATATCCCGCCCATGCGGCAACTGGCGCGCGAGTCAGCGTGGCACGACGCCGAATGTGCAGATTTCCCAACGCGCGGCGCCCCTCTGATGGGCAACCTAGCGTGCAGCGGCAACGGCCGCGCCCTCGGCCCAGGCGAGCGCCCGGGCGACGCTGGCGCGGCGGTCGAGGAGCTCAGGTCCAGCGCCCTCGCGGGCAACGCGTCTTTGCTTTCCTCAATTCGCGCGGACCCGCTCGCCAGCGAGCTGCTACAGAAGGCGCGGGGCGAAGCGGGGCTGGGCAGGATGTCTCCGCCCCGGGCGTTTAAGCCCGGCGTCTCCGCGTCCGAGCTCGCCGCGGCATGGGGCGAGACAATTCGCTTAGCCCCCAGGTTCGGGGTTCCCCAGCCCAAACCGGATGGGTCTACAAAGGTGCGCCCGATGGACGATTTCACGCGCTCAGGAGTCAACGGCGCGCGTGCCCCCGCCGAGAAATTAGGCGTGGAGGGCGTTGATATGCTCGTCGCGTTGGCGCGCGTTTTCTATGCCTCGCGCGGCGAGATACCCGAGCTGTGGAAAGCGGACATTGATTCTGCATATCGCCGCATTCCGCTAGACCCAGCCGACAGGTGGGCTGCCGTGAGCATTTTCAAACAGGGCGACCGCCTGTGGTGCTCTCAACACCAGGTGTGCCCTTTCGGCGCGCTAGCATCTTGCCACGACTGGGGCCGCGTGGCCGCCATGCTCGCGCACTTCGCCAGGCAGCTCGCCAAGCTGCCCGTGCTTCGGTACGTAGATGACTACTTCTCGCCGGATCGTTCCGGCGCGGTAGAACACGCGAAACTTTGCTTTGCGCGCGTCATCAGGGCCGCGCTTGGCAGCAGCGCGGTGGCCGACTCGAAGCTGGCGCACGGGGCCCAGCTTGTCGTGCTCGGCGTGCTGTTCTCGTTTAGTGCGCGCGGGATCCACTGCGAACCAGCGGAGGACAAGCGTCTCAAATGGTCGGCTGTCATCCGGGGCGCGATCGCGCGCGGCAAGTTGCACCAGGGCGCTGCTAAGAAACTGGCAGGCGCCCTCGCGTGGGCAGCGCAGTGCCTGTTCAATCGTCTCGGCAGAGCGATGCTGCGCCTGCTTTTCGCGCACCAGCACTGCCGCTCTAGCCGCGTCGGGCGGCCCCTCGAGCTCGCATTGCACTGGTGGATCCAGGTGCTCGAGCTCAGGCTGCACGAAGTCGCGCAGTGGGAACAGGGGGAAATGCCGGCAGCGCACGTGTTCTGCGACGCCCGCAGCGCGCCTCCTCGCGTGGCAGCCGTGCTTTTCATAGACGGCGAGGTCTCGTACGCGGAGCTCGCGCCCGACGCGGAGCTCATGCAATCTTTCAAACGCAGGCGCGACGGCCAAATCATGGGCTTTGAAGTGCTTGCGATCGCGCTGGGACTGTCGTAATTTGAAAGGCGGCTGTCTGGGCGCGCGCTGGAAGTCTTCTCTGAGAATTCGGGCGCCGAGAGGTCGGTGGCGCGCGCGTGCGCCAAGGACTGGGATCATGCAGCCCTGGTCCACGGAATCTGGTCCCTCGCGGCGCGCATGTCTCTGTCCATCTGGGTGCACGGAGTCCCGTCCAAGAGCAACATTTCAGACGGGCCGTCACGCGAGGAGTACAAACTCTTGCAGTTTCTCGGTGCGCGCCAGGTGCCCGCGGCGCTGGACGCGCGTTTCCGCGCGCCGGAGGCTTGGGAGGCGCTGTGGTTCTGACCAAAAGGCATCGGCCCCATCTTCGTCTGGTCTCTCGGTGAGGAGGGCGACGCGCGGGGGGCGCGACGCCCCGGGCCACGCCCGCCCAACACGTCCTCCACGCGGCCGGCGTCGGCCGCGCATCCGGCGGTCGCCGCGCGCCACGGCAGGCGCGGCCACAACGCGCGCGAGCGCGGGGGCAGCATCACGCATTCGCGTCCGCGCTGACGTTCTCGGTTGGCATGTCTACGTGTTTGGGCGACGTCGAAGGCTTGTCGCAGCAATTGGTCAGGGCCGGCGCGCCAGGCGCCCCGCGCGCGGGCGCGCGCCCCGGCCCGCGTGCTTCCGCGCGCGCAGGTGACTTGGTCGTCGCGCGCCGTATCGCTACTTTGCTTATCGCGAACGGCTTCGAGCACATCGCCGATCTGAGGGGCGCGGCCTGGGACCGCGTTAACGGTGTCGCAGACGTCCCTGCAGCCGCCCAGGAGCGGCTGCAGGAAATCGCGGCGTGCAAGCCGCGGCCGCCCCCTGGTCCGCCGCCGCCGGGCGCGGCGGGGCTTCCGCAGCCGCCTCGCGCGCCGCCGCGAGCGCCGTCTTGCGCGACGGGTCAACCAGCGCCTGCGCGTGCAAGTGCTGCCGGTGCTTCGGGGCAGCGCCCGAGCGGCGGCCCGGGCGCGCCTGCGCCGGGCGCTGCGGGCGACAGCGCTGCGAGGCATGAGCTGGCGCGCGCTTACAGTGCCGTGCGAGCCGTGCAATTGTCGCCCGCGCTTATGGGCGGCCCGCGCAGTTCCGTCGCGCGCGGCGATCGCGGGGCCCCGGCGCCGGCGGCCATCCAGGAAGACTTGGCCCGCGCGCGCGCGGTGGCAGTTGCCGGTTCAGCGCCGCGCTCCTTCGGTTCCTGGAGGTCTGCGGTCCGGGCGTGGATGGCTTTCGCGCGGCGCCGACCCAGCGGGGGCGGCTGCAGTGCGCTGCCGCCGTCGGCCGACGAAGTGTGTTTGTTCGCGCTCGAGTTTCGCAACCCGCGCACTTTCGGCAATTACGTGGCACAGCTAAAGAAGGCTTGCCGGCTGCTGGGCCAGGACGCGTCTGTCTTCACTCATCCCCTGGCCAGGGGGGCCCGTAAGGCCATCGGGAAGCGGCGCCCTATGAGGCGGCCGCCGAAGCCTTTCGTGCTGCTGTCACATTTACCGGCGATGCTCGACTTCGCGCGCACCGACAGCGCCCTTCGCGCGCTTTTCTTGGTGTCCTGGGGAATCGCCTTGCGAGTGCCATCCGAGGCCCTCTTGGTCGAGCGAGGCGACCCGCTGGCGTTCAAGGATTTTGCCTTCTCCGACCAGGACCTGCGCAGGCCAAGGGCAAGAGTCGTTATCTTCTTTTCGGGCGACTCGGCGACGATGCATTTCTCACGGCGTAAGAACCGCGACGGTCCGACAGTCGCTGTGCGGAAGTGCTGGTGCGCACACTCGCCAGCGACGTGCATTTTACACGCGGCGCGTACCTTTTTCGATAGCATTTGTGTCGGCTCGCCCGCGTTCCCGCATCTGCGGCGAGTCGACAGCAACGGTATCGTCTCAATCGCCGCGCCTGCGCAGCGCGCGATGAAGGCGGCGGCTGCGCACGCCGGGGCGCCAGCGGCGGCATCCTTTACGAGCAAAGCTTTCCGCCGTGGGCGCGCGGAGACGAAGCGCTGGTGCAACGGCCGCCTTTGCGAAATTCTCCGCGGCGCCGATTGGAGTTCCAACGCTTTTAAATATTATCTCGATATGCACCAGCACGAGGGCGACGCGACCGCAGAGGCGGTGGCCGCCGCTTCGCGCCCTAGCCCCTGCGCGGGGCGCAGGCCAGAGTCTGCCACGGTGCCTGCGGGGAAGTTGTTCCTTCGCACACTCGGCGCGCGCTGCGACCTGCACCCGCGGTTCCATTGGGTCGCGGCAGGCCTGGCGCGCCCCGACCATGGCGGGCCTGGGCGCCGGCAGCGTTGGGTTCAACGCCCGGGCTGGCCTGGTCGGGGACAGCGCGCGTCACCGCGCCCCCCCGCGTGGTGTGCCAGCGGGGCGGCAGCCCTGGCTCGGTCGCCGCGCCCCTCGTTGGGGCGTTGCGCCCGAGGTCGGGCACTCGAGGTTGGTCCGCCGTGATTTGTGGGGGGCGCACGCCCGCAGGGTGCTTCGCGGGCACAAATCGAAGGTCGGCCGACGGGCCCCGCGGCGCCGCGGCGCGTGCGACGCGCGACGCATGCTGCCCGACCGCAGGGCGCGCCGCCCGCGCTCGGGGGTTGTTGCTTCTGCGTTGGCTTGCGCGGGCGCGCCGCGGGGCTCGCGCAGGCGCGCCGCGGGGATCGCGCCGGGGCGGGTCGCGGCGCGCCCTGGCGCCGTTTGCTTCGCAGGTATTGATTTGATTGTTTCGCGCCGCGCGCGCGGGGCGCGCGCCCGCGGCGCGGGCCCGTCGGCCGTTCTGCCCCACCCGCCCGCGCTCGAGGTTGGTCCGCCGTGATTTGTGCGATGCCGGCCGCTCCCGCCCTGCTCGGCGGCGCGCGCAAGAGCGGCGCGGCGGGGGGCGGCCTTCTGCAAAAGGCCGGGGGGAGCAGCTGCAGAGGCAGGCGACGTCTCAGAGGCCCCCCCCCCCTGGTCTCTGAGGCTCGAGGCCTTCCAGATGAGGTCCGAGCGGATGGGGTCGAAGGATCGCTCTGCATCGCCGATGCATCGGCGATGGGCTTCGCTGCGGAGCCCCGACTTTCGCCACGCCATCGGCGGCTAAGCATCGCCGAGGTCGTCGATGTATCGTCGATGCATCGGAGACGCATTGGCGATGCGGCGCGATCCTCCGACCCCGTATTCAGTTAACCCGCATAATAAAGATGAGCGACTTTCCAAGGTCACTCTTGCATTTTTCCCCTTCGTCCCATCCTTGGCCGCTTTCGCTGGCCGCTCCCCGCTCGCAGAGAGTCGGCATGACCTTCCAAGGCCCTTGCATCCTTATCTCGGCGTCACCCCAACATACTAATACCATGTGTGCGTCGCCCTCCCCAGGGGCGACGCGCGCACCGAGAAATCTGATAGTATATGCGTCGTGGCGGGCGCTTTCTGGCCATACCGCTTGGGAAACGATATATTACAAAAAAGGTGTACTACATGTTCGGGTCGGACGCGCGCCTCCAAGGAGGACGTATAGTACCAGTATGTGTCTCTGCGTCCCACTATCGTGCGTCCTTATTCTACGGGTTGACTCTACTCGGACCCCATCTAAAAAACCTCTAGAGGCGGCTTGTTAAAAGCCTCCGGGCCCTTCCGAGGAGGCCCCCGCCCTCGAAGAACCCCCCCCCCGCCCTCGTCGAAGCCCCCCCCTGGCGACACCCCCTTGTGCGCGCCGGCGGCGCCGCCGCCAACCCGCAGCAAAACCACCCAAGGTAGCATTTACAGAGCAACTTTCGAATGCCCGCGCGGACCCCGAGATCCTGGCGTCTCAATTGATACGAGCTGGGCGTCTTCGCCTGGTTTCTGGCTCCGGGACCCTCTCGGATCGATCGGGCTCGAGAAATTGCGCAGAAAGATGGGGTCCAGGGGCTCTAGCTGTGATTTTCTAGGATGTTTGAACATTTTTCGCGCCGTCGGATCTCTCGGATCTCAGGGGATATCTTGAGTCTACGCTGGACTCCCCTCCCCACCCTTCCAGGCCCCCCATGCCTCGCGACCTTCTTGCTTGGGTAGTGCTTTTCATCCCGAAGGTGATCTTTCTTTGATAGCCCCGTGGCCTGGAACCGGCCTCCAGAGGCTCAGACGCCCAAAGAGGCGAGAATCTGGCCGTGCTGGATTTTGTGATTGGCCGGATTGTTGAGACCATCTGCGTCCAGCGGAGGCCGCTCCAGAAGCAGGTTTAGTTCCGCCAGGCCTCGGAAGAGGATACATGGATCGCTCCAGAGTCTTCCAGAACGCTCCCAGAGCGTCCGAGAACGCTCCGACATTGCCGCGACCGGTACGTCCTCCAGGTCCGCTGGCCCCCAGAGAGCCTGAGCCACCTCTGCTCGATTCTGGCGCTCTTGAGCGCTCGGGTCGGACGCGAGGGTGGGATTGGGACAGGGGAGGGGGTACGAAATCTGCCGCATGCAGCTTGTCTTGGCCCATCCTCCTCCGCCTCCTCCTCCTCCTCCTCTTCCTCCTCCTCCTCCTCCTCCTCCTCCTCCTCCTCCTCCTCCTCCTCCTCCTCCTCCTCCTCCTCCTCCTCCTCCTCCTCCTCCTCCTCCCCCTCCCCCTCCTCCTCCTCCTCCTCCTCCTCCTCCTTCTCCTCCTCCTCCTCCTCCTCAGCCGTTTCGGCTCGAGTTGAATTGAGTGAAACATCTCGAGCTTGTGTCCCACGTCTTCGAAACGGCGCGTGGGCACGGGCCAATCTGTGCAACTACGAGTGTGGCCAGACCGCCATCCTCTTCCGCGGACCTCCCGCTTTCATGGCACCGCCGAATGGCCACTCGCAGAAGCGCCAGGAGCTGGCGCAACAGTGGCTGTGCAAGTGGTGCACCCATCCGTCCACAGGACAGCGCTGGTGGAACCATGCAGACAAGAAGGAGTGCGGGTCCTGCGCGCAGCCCAACGGCCTGGTCTTCTTCGGCCCGAGGCCTCCGCCTGTAGGCAGCGGGTCGCCTTCGGTCTCGGGCAAGCAGAAGGCCAACATGGAACGCAAGGCTGCTGCCGAGGCAGAGCGCTCCAAGTCCGCCTTGCAGGAGAAGAACCGTGAGATCGCCAGGCTCAAGGAGCAGCTGGCAGCCAAGCACGGTCAGCCAGACGCCATGGACGTCGGCGCGGAGCCCGCCGAGCCATATGCCCAAGGCGGCGCTGGCCGAGTTGGCCGCGGCGATCCAGGCGATCGGGTGCCCTTCTGATCCCATCCTGGTCAAGGCGAAACAGGACATGGTCCAGCAGCAAGCCACCATTCGGGCGAAGGCGCTGGCCGACAAGCCGACCGGGACCAAGCTGCACCTCCTCACCAACAGGTGCCTCACGCTCGAGAAGAAGCGGGAACGCCAGCAGAATACAGTCGGCAAGCTCAAGGAGGAGCTGGCCGATGTCCAGAAGCAGATCGCCGAAGCGGAGGCAGCCGTGGAGGCTACCAGCCGCGAGCTCGCGGAGGTGGAGGCCGCGCGGGCTGCAGCGGCCTCGCAGGCGCCCCTGCCCAAGCCAGGGGTCCACTCTCTCCGCGCTGCGATCCCGTGCCTCGACATGGTCGTCGGTGCGCTCGGCCAGCTCCTCCAGGGGCTCGGCGCCGACGGCAGCCTTGCCGAGAGCGTCCCGAAGAATTTCGAGGAGCTGCGCAAGTTGGAGCGCGCGGCCGCCGAGCGTGCAGCCGCCGAGCGCACCGCGGCCGCTGCCGCCGCTGCCAGCACAGGGGGAGCACCGCAGCCTCAGCAGCAGCCGCCTGAGGTCCCCGCAGATGATGCTCCTAGCGGTCCATGCGCTCCTGATGACGATGATGGCCTGCCGAACCTTCAGACCTTCTGGCGGGAGGCCTTCGGAGGCGAGCCTCCTGGAGACGAGACCCAGCTCCACGCAGCCATCAAGAGGCTCGGGGGCGCGCTCGGCTCGTGCCAGAAGAAGGCCAGGACCGAGTAGTCTATTCAGATGGGTGCTAGCGGCCTGGCTGTGCCCATCCTCAGCGAGCCATTTCCCAGTCAGACTGCCCGACTACACATCACCGTGGACGGGACCTGGGCTGGCGCCTGCAGGGCCTGCTGATGACGATGCAGGCGCCTCGTCCAAACCCTTTGCCCGACGAGCCCGATAATTACCACGTGCGGTGGGTGCTGGAGGCGTGCCGGAGGTGGGGCGAGCACCGCCTGCGCGACGTTCGCGCCCTCCCCATCGTAGTGGAGTGTCAGGGCGTTCTCATGGCGAACCTGATGCCTCGAGGTCGGCTGCAGATAGGTCAAAGGATCTGTGGTCACTGCGAACACGTCGTCCTGCGGCCCTCTCATCGACCTGCTTGGCACCAATGAGTATGATACATCGATTTTGTTAAGTCAGGAACACCATGCGCTGGGGGACAAGCTGGCCGACATCCAGGCTCAGGCTGCTGGCGAAGGGTTCAGTGGTGCATGGGTCCCTGCGACGCCGACCGAGCGAGGCGGCGCGTCAGGAGGGTAGCCATCTTGAGCCCGAGCAGCGTGCTGGTCGCCGCCCCTCCTGCTGGACTCCCTCATTAAGTGTGCCCTGGCAGAGTTGCAGCGGCCAAGGCGCACTGGGGGCGGCCCAGCGGCATCGTGATGCTGTCCGCATATCTGGTGGTCGACGCTGGCGTTCAGGGGGAGAACACTTGTATCCTCGACGCCGTGGCGAAGTACCTGCACCAGCTCAACACCCTGAACGAGCACTGGATCATCGGAGGGGGCTGGGACACCGACTGCGACGACCTGGACGCGTGGTTCCACGCCGTCAACGGGATCAGGGTCGCCGCCGACCTGCCGACGTGCATCCTGGCCATGCCAGGTACAACCAGGAACTTCTTCTACGCGTCGGAGAGCCTGGTGCCGCTGCTCTTGGAAGTCGACGTCCATGTGGGCACCGACCTGATCCCCCACCGCCCTGTCGAACTGGGCATTGCCACCCAGCCAAGGAGCATGTGCTGCAGAGTTCCAGTCGAGCCTCGAGCACTTCCTGTCACGCCCAAGGTTGGGCGCGGTCGCTTCCCTCCAGTTGCTGAATGGCGCATGGTCAATAATCTGTGTGAAAATGCACAGTCTTCTGATGATCTTGCAGTGTGCTGGGATTCTGTTCTCGCTGGTCTAGAAGCCTAAGTAATGGATCGCAATGATATCGAGGAGAGTTCTGCTCGAAAGGTTTATCTTGGAAGGGCTGGCCCGCCTCGGCGCGTTTGGAAGGGGGCCAAGGCGCCGAGGCCAAACAAGCCGTCCGACCTCAATGCTTGGAAGACCTTGGCGAGATGGCTTCGGTACCTGCGATCGGCTCGAGTCAAGTTGCCGTCGCAAGTGACCAGCCTCTACGACGGCGACTTCGAGCGCAACGTCAAGGCCATGTCCAAGCAGTTGTACTTCTTGCACGGCTTCGCGCGCAGAGTGGCCAAGACCCAGTGGGTGCTCGAGCGCGTGTCACCTGAAGCCAATGCCTGCATGTCCGACGTGCCGTCTAGCATCGTCGACCCCAACTTCGACCAGGTGGTTCAACCCTTGATCGACCTCGCTGGGGCCAAGATTCAGGAGTGGCTGACCGTCTCTAGTGAGGAGTGGTCGGCCTGGGCGGAGAAGTCTTTCACTAGTGGGGCAGGAGCAGCTCAGGGTTTCCAGGCTCAAGGAGATCCAGGAACTTGCAGCTGCCGACGCCAGGCCCCGGCCCTTCCAGCGAGCAGATGATTATACTGGCGAATGGGGCAAGATCTGGAGCATGCACGAGTGCACCGCAGTCCCGCTACCCCAAGGTGCTGACACGTGGGGCAGCTTACCGCCAACCATTGTCGCCAACATCCGTCTTGCTGCAGCGTCGTTCCCGACGCGTGCGGCGCTGGGCCAGCTTGCGTTCAACCCGAAGGCGCTGAACCAGGTGTCCAGCGACGGCCTGGAGGTCCTCGCGTCCCTCTTCATGGTATGTGAGAGGCTGAGCTCCTGGCCTTTTAGATCGCATCCACACTCGCCTGATTCGGCTCGGCAAGCCGACAGGCGGACACCGCCTCATTGCTCTGCTCAATTCTCTGCTGCGTCTGTGGGGGCAAGATTAGGAAGCCAGTCTCGCAAGACTGGGAACGTTGCCACCGACTCCCATCGTTCTGGGGCCACGGTCCAAGAGCCAGCTCTACGGACGCGGCCATCGATCATAATGTGGAGGCGGAGGTGGCTACGGCGGTGGGGGAGTGCTCGGTAAGCGTGTTCCTTGATCTGTTTAAATGCTATGAATGCATCATTGTCTCTCGGCTTTTAACACAGACTTGTGAGCTAGCGTATCCCTTGAGAATGATGTGGATGCTCCTCTCGCTGTGTCGGTGTCCTCGTCTAGTGCAGGCGTTCGGTTCCGTGTCGCGCTGTGTCGTTGGTCATCAAGGGATACCAGCTGGCTGCAGCCACGCTAACACGATGATGCATCTGCTCCTCCACCGTGTGGTCAGCAAGATGTGCAGACTCTATTTAACTGTGCAGCCGCGAATCCTCATAGATGACTCTAGCTTCCAGTGGGTAGGTAGGCGGCTGTGCGAGTGCGACGTGCTACTCGCCGCCGTGCGGTGGTATTGCCATCAAGTTTTTTCTTTTGGCCTGATCCTGCAGGTTCTCAAGAGTGGGCTTGTAGCCACCGCAGCTAAAGCGTCGTCCAGAGTGTCGTCGTCGGCTCGCGTCCTCAAACTGCGGAGCTACACCCATATGCGTAACCTGGGCCATGAAGTTTTCTCTGGAAGGCTTCAAAGGGCCCAAGAGAGAGCTCGGCTCAAGAAAATATTTCGTCGCCGTCACAAGCTTGCTGCGTTGCGTCGCGGAGCTCCAGGGAAGGTGCAGATGCTCTGGAGGACTGGCCTGATGCCAGCAGCTTGCCACGGCGCAGGAGTTAGCGGACTCACCGACCCATCTTTGAGGGCGCTGCGCACGCTGGCTGGCTCTCTCGTAGGTGCCAAACGCTCTGGGTCTCTCACAGCTTGGCTGGCCACGCAGGTCGATCCGTTCTGCGACCCTGTATTCGATGCGACGGTGCCCCTGATACAGCGATGCGCCGGCGTGATATGGGACGCTAGATTCTCGTTAGGTCGTCTTCAGAGAGCGTGGATGCGTATACGTGACCAGTTTTTTGACAGGACCACTTGGAATTCGTGTCGTGGCCCAGTCAGTGTGGTGCTCCTCTCGCTTCAGCGCGTCGGCTGGTCCATGTCGGCCGCGCGCGTTATTACTTCAGACGAAGGCGTGGCCTTCAACCTGTTGCGTTGTTCGCCTCACGACCTGAGGCACGAGCTTCAGGCCGGTATCCAGCGCTGGCAAGCCATGTGCATTTTGAAGCACCTGCCCGAAGCCTCGGGCGGAGAGAAGCTCGGGCCCCGCTCGTTGCGCATCGGAGTCCTCAGCGTCCGAGACGCCGCGCGCAGAGGAGCCCTCCGATGCTTGATAGGGCCTGCGATGTGGCCTCCTCAGCGCCAATTCGAAGCTGGCTCTGCTAGCAGCAATGTGTGCACCTTCTGCGACAAACAGGTTGTGGGTTCTCTCGGCCATCAGATATGTGATTGCGATCCTGTGCTAGATTTTCTCCCTTGGGTCGCCCTCCCCCTCAGCCCCGTCCCCGACGTGCCCCCTGTGTGCTCCTGGGGGGCAACCGAAGCGCCTTGGGGGGAGATCATCGACGCCGGTGGTTCAGGACTGGCCAGCGCCAGCCCCGAACTGCGACGGTGTGGTTGGTCCGCGGTTGATTTGGGGCCCAGTGGGCTCCCGCTTCGCGCCGTCTCCCAGGGCGCCACCAGTCGGTGCCCAGGGCCGAGCGGTTTGCGGTTTACCAGGCGCTTCGGGTTGGCCCCTTGGACGCCCATGTTGTTTCCGACCACTTGAGTGCTGTGCGTGAAGGTTCTTCGTGGGGCGTGGAGCTGGCCTCGAGTGGCGCGAAGCACGCGAATGTGTGGAGATTGATCTTCGGCTTGTATGGCGACAGCGACTTGGCCCCAAGTTTTGAGTGGACCCCCGCCCACCGTGAATGGGGCGATGTCGTTAGCGTCGCCACGCCGAACAATGTAATGAATTTCCTCGGTAATCTCTGGGCTGATTACTTTGCTAGGTTAGACTCGGAGTCCCATGCAGTCTCGGACACCCTTGTGAAGTGGCAGGCTGCGAATATAAAGGGCACCAAGCTCACATATGATTTTCTGGCTAGAATGTCGCAGGCGATCGCGGGGCTGGCCCAGGAGCTCTCGGCCCCGTCTGCGTCTGTGCCCGTGCGCCCGACCCCAAGCAGGAGAAGTAAGGACTCCCTGGCTCTGTCGGAGCACACGCTGTTCCACTT
Source organism: Prorocentrum cordatum (assembly GCA_963575745.1). NCBI lineage: Eukaryota > Dinophyceae > Prorocentrales > Prorocentraceae > Prorocentrum > Prorocentrum cordatum. The sequence goes on along the minus strand of CAUYUJ010014800.1, from coordinate 211,489 downwards.
TCCTGCGTTCGGTGAGTGGCGTTGTAGTGTGTGCAACCTGTATGCTAAAACGCCCGCTTCCCTGGCCCAGCTCCAGACAGGTAGCAGGCGTGTCTGTGGGCCCTCCACCTTCCAGCGTTGGAAAGCGACGGCGGTCTTCGCCGATCGATCGGAGGAGCGGTTCCCCCTCTCGTCGAAGGCGGTGCCCGTGGCCGTGGAGGCTGCTGATGAGGTCCTGGGGCCCGAGTCGGAGGTTGGCCAGGCTCCGCCTTCGACGGTGCTGCAGGAGCGTTTCGGGGCCCTTGGCCATGAAATGGAGCAGGTCGGGAGGGTGCTTTTCTGTTCCCTGTGCTCTGCTTTCACGATTTTGCCAAACGGGAATCTGCGGGGCCTGAGCAATAGGTGTATGGGCCGCTCGGACCACCCGTCGACCCGTAGCTCAAAAACCACCAAAATTACATATGCGGCTCGCTCGTCATCCGAAGTCGGGCAAGGTTCTTGACCCGATCTGACCTTTTTTTGGGGGGGGCATGTCGTGTTCGGCGGTGCTCGAGGTTGTACTCGTGCTGCTGAACGGAAAAATGTTAGTGCCCCCCCCATCCATATCATCCATATAATATGCGTGTGTAGCTTTATGCCGCACGAGAGCGTCGATGGCGCATAGCGGCGAGCTCAACTGGTTTCCCTTCTCTCTTTAAGCTCTCGGTCGCGGACTCGCTTCCGATCAGCTGCGGCGCGCGCCTCCTCCTCCTCCTCCTCCTCCCCCTCCTCCTCCCCCTCCTCCTGCTGCTCCTCCTCCTCCTCCTCCTCCTCCTCCTCCTCCACCACCTCTGGGCGCCTTCCTCGATGGACTGGCGCCTGCGGCGCTGGGGGTGGCGCCAGGAACACCAGCTGCGCGAGCGGACTCGCTGTCCCCCTCGCTTGCCATCCCCCCCCCCCGTTCTTTCGGGGCCGCCTGCAGGGGGCCGGAGTAGGAGGAGGAGGAGGAGGAGGAGGAGGAGGAGGAGGAGGAGGAGGAGGAGGAGGAGGAGGAGGAGGAGCGGGGTGGGAGGAACGTCGCGCCGCATCACCGATGCTTCGGCGACGGCGCGATACATTGGCGTTGCGGCTCGATGCTCCGACTCCGTTCCGCTGCGGCCCCAGCGGGGTCCACCCTGGTCCGCCCCCAGACGCCCGAGTGGTGGAAGACAACGGGGTCCGTTCTCCCTCCTCACCCCTCCCTCCTTCCTCCCTCCTCCCTCCTCGGGCGCCGTGCCGCGCGGGGGGCCCGCGTAAGCCACCCCGTAGGGTCTCTGTGTCATCTCGCGTGAGGCCCGCTTCTTTGGTAGCAGACCGTGGGAGCCTCGTAGACCCTCGTAATTCCATCTTGAGCGTCGCTCAGCGTCTGGGAGTCGATGAGGTAGCGCCGCTTCAGCGTCGGTCAGCGTCGATTCAGCGTCGATTGGCGTCGATCCGCAGGAGCCGACAAGATGGTACTGGGAGGCTCCCGCGAGTTGCCGCCGCACGTCTCTTCTCGCCGCTCGCCCGGGCCTCTGGAGGAGGGCGGCCCCGCAGACCTCGACGGCGCCGGGCTCGGCCGCGGCCTGCTGTGACCCTGGGCCGCCCGACGCGCCCCAGGGGCTCCGCCGCGGCCGCCGCCGCGGGCCGCGGCGCGCCCCCCTTCGGGCTGCCCGGGGAAGCGTCCCGGCATGTACCTTCGGGCCCGCCCACCCCGAGATCCTGGCGCTTCGCGTGGTTTCGACCGGCCTCGGTTCAGCTGTCTCGAGCTGGGCGCCCTCGCCTGGCGTCGGGCCCCGGGGCCCTCCCGGATCGATCGGGCTCGAGACGTGGCGCACAAAGACGGGGTCCGGGGGCTCCAGCCACAATTGTCTAGGGTGTTTCGATTTTTGTTCGCGCCGTCGGATCTCAGGGCAGGGAAGAGCTCCAGCATGTGGTCTCGGGCGGCTCAGGGAAGCGTCGTGGCCTTCCCCGAGGTCTGACGTAGCCCCCTGAAAAATAGCAGCAGCGCGCCCAGATTTCGGGCGTCTCGAAACTTCGAGACGGAGGTTTTTCGTCGTTTTCGGCCTCTCGGGGCCCTCGCCTGGCCTCGGGATCGTCAACAAACGACTCGGGATGAACAGCCGGTCCCGGGGAAGTGGTCGGGAGGTCCAGGGCTTGTGTCTCGAAAAAATCGAGACGTCGGGTGTCTGGGTCTTTCTGCGCCACTTTTCTTTTGAGCCAGATTTATTCGTGAGGGTCCCAGGGCCCGAAATCGGGCGGAAAGTGTTGGTGTGACAAAAATCAGTCGGAAGCGCTCGGAATCGAGCAAACATTTTCGAGAGAGCGCTTTCTGCCGCTGCTGGCAGCGGGGGCCGGCCCGGACCCCCCCCCCGACCCCCTCCCCTCCCCTCCCAGGAAAATTAGTGGGGAGTCCAGATGCTCCCCCCCCTGGCAACGACGACGACGACGACGACGACCAATGTGACGACGTCGACGCCGACGCCGACGCCGACCACGACGCCGACCACTACGACGACGACGACGACGGCGACGATCACGACCACGACGACGGTGACGACGACGACGCCGACTACGACGACGACGTCGACGTCGACGCCGACGCCAACGCCAACGCCGACCACGACGACGACGTCGCCGACGCCGACGTCGACGCCGACGCCGACGCCGACACCGACCACGCCGACGCCCACGCCGACGACGATGACGACGACGACGACGACGACGATCACGACCACGACCACTAACACGACGACGACGCAACGACGCACGATGCACGACGCACGACGCACGGCGCACGGCGCACGACGCAAAACACACGATGCACGACGATGACGTCGCCGACGATGATGCCGACGCCGATGCCGACGACGACGACGCCGACGCCGACGCCGACACCGACCACGACTCCGAACACCACGATGACGACGACGACTACGACGAGGACGACGATTGCGACCACGGCCTCTACCACGACGACGACGACGCACGATGCACGACGCACCACGCACGGAGCAAACGCACGACGGACGGCGCACGACGCACGACGACGACGTCGCCGACGCCGACGCCGACGCTGACGCCGACGCCGATGCCGACGACGATGTTGACGCCGACGCCGGCGCCGACCACGACGCCGACCACGACGACGACGACCAAAACGCACGATGCACGATGCACGACCCACGACGCACGGCGCACGATGCACGAAGCAAAACGCACGACGCACGAGCCGCCGACACCGACGACGACGCCGACGCCGACGACGACGTCGACGCCGACGCCGACGCCGACGCTGACGCCGACGCCGACGTCGACGACGCCGATGACGACTACGACGACGACGAAAATCACGACCACGACCGTTACCACGACGACGACGACGCACGATGCACGGCGCACGGCGCACGACGCAGAACGCACGACGCACGACGTCGCCGACGCCGACGCTGACGCCGACGCCGACGCCGACGCCGACGACGACGACGTCGACGCCGATGCTGACGCCGACCACGACGCCGACCACGACGACGACGACGACGACGACTACGACGACGACGACGCACGATGCACGACACACGACGTACGGCGTACGACGCACGACGCAAAACGCACGACGCACGACGCACGACGTCGCCGCCGACACCGACGACGACGCCGACGCCGACGCCGACGCTGACGACGACAGCGACACCGACGTTGACGACCACGCCGACCACGACGCCGACCACGACGACGACGACGACGGCGACGACCACGACGACGATGACTACGACGACCACGACCACGATCATGTCCGCGACCACTACTTCGACGACAACGACTCACGATGCACGATGTACGATGTACGACGCACGACGCACGACGCAAAACGCACGACGCACGACGACGTCGCCGACGCCAACGCCGATGTCGACGCCGACGCTGACGACGACGACGCCGACGCCGACGCCGACACCGACCACGACGCCGACCACGACGGGTACGACGACGACGCCGACCGCGAGGACGACGACGACGACGACCACGACGACGACCACGACGTCGACCACGACGATCCACGACGTCGACGACTACGACGACGCCGACGTCGACGACGACGACGACGACGACCACGACCACGACGCCGACGACGACAACGACCACGACCACGACGCCGACGACGACGACGCCGCCGCCGACGACGACGAGGAAGACGCCGACGATGACCGCGACGACGAGCACGACGACGACGACGACCACGACGACGATTACGACGACGCCGACGCCGATGCCGACGCCGACGCCCCCAGCGACGGTGTGTCGCGCTCTCCCGCACGTCGGGATCCCTGGGAGCTCCGCGCGCGGCTCGCGCGGCCGCCCGCCGCGGCGCCCCCGTGGCCGCGGCCCGGCGCGGCGCCCGCGCCGGGCGTGCTCTGCCGGCGCCCGCCCCGGGCCGGCCTCGCAGAGTCGCGCGCGCGCGCGCCTTCGCGGCCAAGGTCGTCGTCGTCTCCCGTCGTCTCGTCGTCGTCGTGGTCGTTGTTGTCGTCTCCGTCGGCGCCCCTGCAGGCGCGGTCGGCGCGGCCGGGGTCGCCGCCGAGCTCGACGCGAAAGGAGCGTCTTGCGCGCTTTGTGTTGGGCTCGGCGGCGACGATAGGGGCGAATAGCCCAGGGGCGGGCATTGCACGCATTCGCCCGGGAGCCTTTCTCGAAGACATAGACCATTGGCGCACCTGAAAACACGTATTGCTCTCCCCTGGGGTATTCGCCCCTGTCGTCGCCTCCGATGGGCCCCCCCCCGCGGCTCCCCAAGAGGCCGCGCACCAGAGGCCGCTCTTGCCGTGGTAGCCGCGCCCCGCGTGCAGCCGACAGGCGAGAACGGCGGCCGTCCCTGGTGTTTTTGTTCGTCTTCCTCGGCTTGTGCGCCGCCCGAGAGGGCGGCTCAAGAACACGGGGCCGTCTGCGCCGACATTCCAGGGAGGGCCCTCGTCGCCACCGCTGGAGTCGCCCTCGAAGTCTTGGTCAGAACGCGCCCTGGGAGAGGTCTGGGGAGTGGCTGTAGCGGTACCTGTTGGTTTCCCCATAGGTGGGATGGGCTCGGCGGGGGGGGGAATGCGTCGACCTTCAATTCAAGGGAGGAAAACCCACCCAGACCGGACAATTGGCGTTTACGAAACGGCCTTTGGGCGTTTATCAAACAGCCCTGCCCTGTTCGATGCCTTCTCTGGGCGCTTTTGCTGAACGACTTCGCGTGCCCGGGTGGTGTTTCTGGGAGTGGATTTTTTGACCTCTAGGCTTAAGTCGGGCCTGCCCCTCTACAGGAGGGATATTCAAAAATAGGCAAAAAATTGTCTGGTGACTATTTTTTGAGTATTTTTGAACATTTTGGGTGTATTTTGTTGACAATTTTTTTTCGTCGAGAATTCCCCTGTGGGGGGACACGCCCGACTTAGCTCTAGGCATTGGCGCGCGAGCTGCCCGCTGGAGGTCGCGCGCGAGCGCCCTCGTCGCCGATGTGGCGTGCCGCGCGGGCGCCCCGCGCGAGCTGCGGCGTGGGGCCGCGATGCCATCTCGCGGAAGACCTGTTTGTGATCTTCGGTCCCGTGGCCCCTCGTTAGGGGAGCGAACAATGACATGAACATGAAAACTCGGAGGTCCGCGCAGATTTCTCAGGTCGGCGCTGGACCCCACTGGCGGCGCCTCCGGCGCCGCCCCTGGCGCGCTACGCGCGCCAGGGAAGGGAGTCCAGCGCCGACCCGAGAAATCCGCGCGGACCTCCGAGTTTTTATGTTTATGTCATTGTTCGTTCCCCTACCCTCGTCTGCACGGCTGGATCCGCCTCGACGAGCGGGTCAAAGTGCACCGCGGGAGGGGTCCGAGGACCCACTTAGAGCGGAGATGGGCTGGGCCTAGGCATTCGGGCATGTTGATCCGATCGATCCGATTCGATGCCGATGCCGATTCGATATTCATTTTCGCGTCAAGCCCGATCCGATTGTATTCCGATGTCCCGACGAACCGATGCGGCCCGATGCTCGCATGGCGCTGTTGTGCATCCTGGCTCAGCCGATCCGATTCGATTTCGACTCCGTGCCGATGCAGATCGATCCGATGCACGTTCCGCTTACCAGGATCCAGGATAGATAATCAAATACTGGTATAAACATAAGCTTCTGGAGGTCCGCGCAAATTTCTCCTGGCGGCGCTTTGGTCCGACTGATCCGATTCAATATCGATTTCGGCGGCAGGCCCGATCCGATTCAATTCCTGATGTCCGGGATCCGATGTGGTCCGATGCTTGCATGGCGCTGTTGTGCATCGTGGCGCGGTCGCCACCCTTACTTCCTCCTCGCCTTCTTTCTCGCTGTTTATCGCTATCATCTTCGACCCGCGAGGAGAAAGGAGGAGACGACGGAAGGGAGAGGAAGGAGAGGACTAAGAGGGATAGATGATGTTGTTCTGATACAGATGCTGGTGCTGGTGCTGATGCTGATGCTGATGCTGCTGATGATGAGGAGGATGAGGACGAGTATGCTGATGATGATGATGGTG
>CAUYUJ010014800.1:189982-199982 GCA_963575745.1 Prorocentrum cordatum | reverse complement strand
CCCCCTCCCCCTCCCCCAGTGGAGGCGCTCAGGAGGGTCGAGGGCATGGTGAAGAACGCCGAGCACATGCACGAGCAGGCGGTGAACAGCGTCTTTCGGCTCCGCGGCAACCTGGCCGCGGCGGAGCAGAAGGAGGCGGCGGCAGCGACGGCCTTAGCAGAGGCTCTTGCTGCGAGGCGAGCGGCCACGGCTGCTTTGGCCAAGGCTGAGGGCATTGGCCCAGAAGACGACAAGTCGAAGCAGGACGGGAAGCTCTTCAGCATCGGTTGGGATGCCCAGTTCTTCGAGAACTTGGCCGACATGGAGTGCACCGATGGCGAGAAGACCGAGCTCGAGGGCATCCGCAAGCAGCTGGAGGAGGCTAAGACGTCCCTGGAGAGTAAGGAGACCGAGATCCGCCGCTGGCTGGAGACGACGGCGAAGCACAAGGCGGCGATCCAGGAGAGGATGGCCAAGAAGCGCCGCGGCGCCGAGGGGCAGGCAGCGCCACCCGCTGAGGCCTCCGCTGGGGGCGGGGGTGGCGAGGCCAAGCCAGAGGCGGCGGCGGCGACGGCAGGGCAGCCCAGTGCGGCGGAGGAGGACCCCGCGGCCAAGGCTGCCAAGGAGGAGACCATCAAGCAGGAGGCGCAGCGGCTGTCGGCGGCAAAGTTCGCTGCCAAGGCTGAGCAGGCCAAGGCGGTGGGCAAGGGCACGGCGGCGGCGACTACGGCAGCTGCGTGACGGTCCAGAACGGGGACCCCTCAGACCCTGACTGAGGGGCCGCCGGCGAATGATGACGAGACTACAATTTTTTACTCGAACATCACTGAGCTGACGGATAAAGCATGGAAATTCATTTCTCAGCGTGCACGCACATATAGTCATTGGGCCCTCGTCGAGACTCACGTTCAGCAGGAGTCCGAAGTACGAGAGTGGGATAAAAAAAAAACACGGCAATTGTTCTTGCGGATGGCGGTCAACCGTGCACGACCGTCAGGCAAGATCGTCAGTGTAGCCAAGCAGCGCCGTTCCAACGAGGGCGGTGAGATCTTTTTGTCACGGAACCATCTGCAATGCCATATTCTGCCAGAGGCGAGGACCTCCATGCGCCAGCTCAAGGCTGGCGTGCAGAACAGCTTCGACGGCTTTCTCCCGATGCTCATGCACCAGTCGGGGTTCTCTATTGTCATTGTTGTGTTATACTCACTCCCAAGCATCGGAATGACGGGCTTGAACCGAGAACGCTTTCGCAGACTCGGAGGCTTGTTGAGGGCGATGAGCATTCCTTGGGCAGTGATTGGGGACTGGAACATGACTCCAGAGACGCTGGTGCGGTCGAAGTTCGTGGAGAGGGTGGGTGGAGTTCTGCGCGTAGCTGATGTAGTAGGCACATGTGCGCAGAAAAAGGGAGAACCCGATAGCATGATAGATTACCTAGTTATGAGTGAATCTGCGGTTCCACTCGTGCGTAGTTTAGAGCCTGTGCGTGATGTAGCCTGGAAGCCTCACATAGCGCTCGTTTTGCGTCTTTGGTCGTCGGGGCTTAAGCTGCATACTAGGGTCCTCCAGGTCCCGCGTAAGCTACCGCAAGTTCCCCGACCGAGGACGGAGCCAACTGTAGGCTCCAAGGCCAGCAAAGCCAAGGCCAAAGCTTCCGTAGCCCGTGCTGCTGCTCACGAAAAGCGAGTAGCGGATTTTCAAGAACAATTCGGTGACTGTTTTGACCAGGCTGAGGGGTTGAGAGCTTTGGAGGGTGAAGGGGCCCTCGAGGAGCCTCATGAGTTTTTTGAGCCTGATTTTTTGGACCCCGAGGAGGAAGAAGATCCTTGGGCCTCCGAGCTCAACTTCTGTAGTGATATTAACCTAGCTGGTGCGTTCCAGTGTCAGCCTGTTGATGGGGGAAAGGCCCTACCCAGCGGTGCGCCCAGTGTGCCCATGTGCGGCCGAGCCCCGATGGAAAAAGAGCCTCTCGTAGAGTCTGACAATTCGGTTGCGTGTGAGGCCCAGCCCCCCTGCGTTGAGCCAGTCAGTACCCCCGTAGAGCAACAGTCTCATGACCGTAGTGCGCCTAACACAGTGAGGGGCAATTTATTGGACTCTAGCCGTGGTGACACTACACTGCCGCAGGATAATGCCAGCGAGGTCGCGTTTGAAATCCCAGTTGAGACTTGGATGGAAAGTCGGCACTCGATTGGATTTTCTTCTGGCGCCGATGTGGTGCAGCAGGCCTCCCCCTTCCTCACCTCCTCCGTAGCCTTTCGGCTCGAACCACGACAAAGCGTAGCCGTCGCTGGCATGTGCGCGTCGTGGGTTTCTGCTGTGGAGAAGGCTGTCCGTACACATCATGATCTTCAGGTCGCCCCTGGGGTGCCGCGTGCATGCGGACCCAGGTTTTCCGTGCAGCCCATGCGTGTGGTCGCACACGCCAGGGCCCTCCCGCTCAGAGATCAACGTAGCCAATGGTGGACGAGAGTGCGCACCCTCTTGCATGGAGTGGCCAGGCATCGTAGTCGTAACAACGGTGCTGAGCAGCTGCAGGACATGTACGAGGCGTGCCGCAAACTTCGTGAAGGCCGACCAGAGCGAGTCCATGGAGTACTTAACCTCGCTCGTGACCCTCCTTGGGAGCAATGGCTGCAGGCATTACGAGACCCTGGTGGTATCAACATTGCTGTCTTGGAATCGTATGTGGATGCGGCCAAACGTATCATGGGCAGAGCTCAGCGGGCGGCTATGAAAGAATTCTTATCAGAATTTCAATCGTGGGTGGTCGAACCTACAGCGGCAGGGGTGTTGCACAAATCGCTGAGGCCTCAACCGTTGCCGACGATGGAGGTCTTTCGTGACGGGAAAGTGGTGCAGCACCCATCGGAAGTGATGAATCTGAAAGCAGAGAAGTTCAAGCAATTGTGGGCCCCGTCAGTCCCACAGGTTTCTGAAGTGCGCGAGATCTTCAGGACCATCAGAGTTGCAGCAGAAATGGAACCCTCACCGCCGATCCAGGTCGATCAGATCTATGCCAGCGCCAAGGCCATGCAGGCTAAGGCGGGCATGGGCGTGGACATGCTGTCCCCAGTGGACTTCCAGCGGCTGCCAGGCCCAGCGATCGCGGAGCTTGCGGTCATCCTGCAGAGCATCGAGCATCTGCTGGTGTGGCCCGTGCAGACGATGATGGTGGTCGGCAAGCTGACCCCCAAAAAGGTGACGGGGGACAGGGCCATAGGCCTTGTCTCCATGCTGGGCAGGCTGTGGTCGCACGTTCGAGAGCCGATCGTGCGCCAGTGGTCGGTGCAGGAGGAGCAGGCCTGGGACGCGGCGGTGGCGGGCAACTCGCGCTTGCAGGAGGCCTACCTCAGGGCCATCGATGAGGAGCTGGCGGCATGGATGCAGCTCCAGTTCGGCCACAACCTCGTCGACGTGCAGGAGTTCTACGACACGATCCCCTGGGCACCGCTGGTCAAAGCGGCGCTCAAGTTGGGGTTCCCACCCACGGTGCTCTACTTGGAGCTGCTGCAGTGCGTCGTGGTCCGCGCGCTGGAGCAGGAGGGGGCCGCGTCCGACCCTTTCGAGCCGTGCCAATCGGTGGTGCAGGGCTTGAGGTCCGGCACAAGGTTTGCCAAAGTTCTTACACATTTTGTTTTGAAAGTTGTGACGACTGCTACGCCGCAGATGGGACATCGAGTTTGGATCGATGATATATCCCAGCGTACAACGGGCTCGCGGCAGGCTGTTCGGCGCAATCTTACCAGAGCTGTTATCAAGACTGGACAGGAGTTGGCTAAAGTCGGACTAAAGATCGCAAAGAAATCAGTGGTGATGTGTACTACGTTGAGTGATGCACAAGCAGTTGTGAGAGCAGCTCGTTTGCAGGGCTTCCCTTTGAGCGTGGCCAAACAAGCAGCTTACCTTGGAGTGGACTTTAGTTGTGGCCGAAGAGGTCGGCAGACTCGAAGACAGCGAGATGATAAACACGCCAAGATGAGTGGGAAAGTCAAACGGTTTACGAGGGCTTCTAAGCAATACCATATTATGTCAAAAATCGAACGGGCTGGGGGACAAGCGGCAGGGACCTATGGACATCAAGTCCATGGGGTATTTGGTCAACAGCTGTTGCAGTGCAGGCGTCGGTTAGGCCAAACGTGTGGGGCGGGCACCAAAGGCAGATGTCTTACTTCTTTGCTGGAGTTGAGGGCCCCTGAGGCCGATCCGTCAGTGCTGTACCCTACTCAGTGTATCGATCAATGGCTAAAGTCCTGGCAAGCCCATCCCGATTTAAGGAAAAGCATTCGGTTTGTTTGGCCCAAAGTGGTGGCTGAGCTAAAAAATCGGAACCCAGGGGGCCAAGTTCGCGCTGTGAAAGGGCCGATATCGGCGACGATATTGAATTTGTTACGACTGCAATGGGAACCCACCGAGGCGCATTCTTGGTCGTATATTTCACGTTCTGGTTCAGAAGAAGAGTGGCAGTTCCCAGATCACATATACACTGGCAACCCGGCTTTGGATCACCGTCGGCATCTTCTTAATGATATCAAAGATTCAGCAAGACGATTGAACTGGCAACAGGCTTCTAAACATTACTGTGGTGGAGGTTTAGAGCACGGAGCCGATATGGAATCGTATAGGGGGCTGATCAAAATGCTAAACAAATTGCCGCATGGGACACAATTGGGGGAGCTTATGGTTAATATCTGTACTGGAGGTTTCTGGACCAAACAGCGGAAGTGTGAACAGTTAGCTAAGTACAAAGGGAATGATAAGTGTGATCGATGTAAAGACGCAGTTGAAACACCGTTTCACAGGTATTGGGGCTGTGACAAAAACGAGGGAGCTGTACCTTATACGCGTACTCGTGATATGGTTCCCCAAGCACACACACAATTCAATACTGCTGAGGCGTTTTGGCTGCGCGGTATGATACCATATGAATGGACCCAAGTACCCCGACCAACTCAGACTGAAGACTGGGAAACCACAGGGCTCAATGGGCTCGAGGAGGGATGTCTGGGGCCAGGTTGTGCAGTGGATCCTGTTCTTATTTTTGGGGATGCTTCAGGAGGTGCTGAGTCGTCTTCGAATAAGTTGCGTCGAGTTGGAGTTGCTATAGTATGCCTGACGGCTATCCTTCCCCAGGTTGAGATTCGTGCGACCGTGTCAGGACCGCTTGCTGGAGACAGACAGGTGGTGGCCCGAGGCGAATTACTTGCCCTGTATTTAGCTTTGTGGTGCGGATCTGACTTTGTCACATTTGTGACGGACTGCGAACTGGTTGCGAAAGGGTGGTATGACGGTAGGTACGTGTCCCCAGATGGGGAGGACGCAGATATATGGAATAAAATTGGCGAGCTGATGCGCACCCGTGTTGTGGGACATGTGGTCGTCTTGTGGACACACTCCCATATGAACGCTAGGGACATCGTAGCTGGTACATGTTTTCGGAGCCTTGCCATTGGTAACCTTATTGCTGACGAGTTTGCGGGGTATGCTGCCAACCGCGTGCGAGTGCCTGAAAGTATTAGGACACGGGTGTTGTTGCACGAGCGCCGAGCGTATCTGATCAGAATGCGTTTGTTGCGTGCCACGATGGACAGTATTGCAGCGACGACGGAAGCTGAGAAGGTGGCTAGACTGAGTAGGCCTGAGGTTCCTCCTCCGCCTCCTCCCCCTCCCCTCCCGCCTCCTCCTGTTGCTGCTGCTGTTGCGGCTCTCCTTTCGCCCCACTCCTTAGCTGATTGTAAGAGACGCTGTCTGAAGTGTTTCGGGTCAGCTACTCATGCTACAGTAGGTGAATGGATCGGGACTCCATGTCCGAGGTTATATAATGCTGATGGGGTCATTTTCTCTCCTCTCAAAGGGGATAGAATTCATATCGCGGGGGGCTGGGCACATAGGACTCACACGTTGAATGTGCACAAGGGGCTTCAGGTGTGGTTTTGTACCCAATGTGGAGCTTTCGCAGATAAGGTTTTGCGATCGCTTAAGTCCCCCTGTTCGTACAAGCTGAATAAGACCAAGCGTGAATACCTTGACAGGATCAGAAGGGGGTTACAGCCCAAAGTCCTGAGCCAGGCAGAACAGACTGCCAGGCGTTCGAGGGCCGCTTCGAGTCGTGATGTGTAAGGGATTGGGATCTTGCTTCCGCAACGGCGTCCACTCCACTCCACTCCCCCTTCCCCTCCCCCTCCCTCTTCCTTGCTCCTCTTCCTCCTCCTCTGCCTTCCCCACCCTTGCCTCTTGAAGACGACTGCGTCCTCCGAGGTGCACGGCTGGCAAGTACGACCACAGGCAGTACCTCGCCCTGAAGCTGCTCGGCAAGACGCTCCGGTGCTCCAGTTTACGAGGGATCCCGCGTCATTTGCAAGTGGTCGCGGCCCTGTGAGCCCAACGAGTTGAAAAAATCAAGACGGAGGTTTTTCGCAGTTTTTGGCCTCTAGGGGCCCTCGCCGGGCCCCAGGGCCGTCAAAAAACTGCTCAGGATGAAGTGCCGGTCCTGGAGAAAGGGTCGAGATTTCTGGGGACACCGTATCGAACAAATCGCGACATCGGATCTCTGGGAGCGCGAACCTAGTGTAATTTACGAGGCACTGCGGCTCTGGGAGCGCGAGTGCCGTGTGATTTATGTGGGTTCTTGGCCCTGGGAGCGTGAATCTGGCGTCGTTCCCGAGGGATCTTGGCACAGGGAGCGCCAAGCCCGGACAATTTACCAGGGATCGGGGCGTGCATCCGTCGTAGTTCACGTGGGTTCTTGGCCCTGGGAGCGCGCATCCGGCACAGCTTACGAGGGGTCTCGGCATGGGGAGTGCGAGCCCAGCGCCAGAACCACGAGGGCTCGTGGCCCTGGGGCCGCGCAGCCGGCGTAGCTTCGTGGGGATATCTTGGCCCCGGGAGCGTGCAGCCCGTGCAGCTTGCAAAGGGTCGCGGCCCGGGGAGCGCGGACCCGGCGTGATTTACAGGGGACTTTGGCCTCGAGAGAGCGCGAGTCCGGTGTGAATTGAAATAGGGAGCCGCCGCCGGGCAGCGCCGCCGAGGAGCTGTCGCAGGTGGCCACGCCCGTGCGCTCGAGGGCCCCGCCGAGCCCGGGGCGGCTCGGGGCCGAGCTGCAGGAGCGTCAGACTCAGACCCCCTCGAGCAATGAAAAAGTCATGACCGGAGGTTTTTCGCGAGTTTCGGCCCCATGGCGGGCCTACCCCCCGCGATTTCTGAAGGGGGAGGGTAGGGGTCGGGCTCGCATGCGGCCCCCTTCTTGAGAGCGCGAGTTCGGTGTAAATTGCAGAGGGTCGCGGCCTTGGGCGCGCGGACGCAGTGCAATTTACGAGGATCTGCGGCTTCGGGTCCATCGCCTGATCTTGAGGCAACGGCGGGGCGCCCGAAGAGCGCTCCCCGAGTACACGCCGGTCGTTGAAAGTAGGTATTTTTGGATTCCCAGATCCCAATCTACTTCAAGCGCCTTCCTACTTCAAGAATCGACATGCTTTTGCTGTGTTTTGTTATTCTCTGGGAGGACCTGGACCCAATCTACTATATCCGCATTCCTACTTCATGTTTCTACCTACTTCTTCCGACCGACGTGTACATTTATCCCAATGCAGAAGAGTATGGGTTTTTGCTCGGGAAAGGGGGGGGCCCTGTTAGGGCAGCCTCCGCGCGGTGCTTCGCGGCCCTGTGGGCGCGGACGTAGCGTAATTTACAAGGGATCGCGGCCCTGGGAGTGCGGAGGCCGCACAATTCACGAGGGATCGTGGCCTTGGGAGTGTGAATCCTGTGTAATTCACGAGGGATCTTGGCATTGGGAGCGCCAAGCCCGCGCAATTTACAAGGGATCGTGGCACTGGGAGCGTGCATCCGCCATAATTTGTGAAGGATATTGGCCCTGGGAGCGCGAATCCAGCTTAACTTGCAAGGGGTCTTGGCATTGGGAGCGCGAGCCCAGCTTCATTTACGAGGGTTCGTGGCCCTGGGACAGTGCATCCAGCGTAAATTATGAAGAGTCCGGCGTAACTTAGGAGGGATAGCGGCCTTGGGCGCGCGGACGCAGTGTAATTTACGAGGATTCGCGGCTTCGGGTCCAGCGCCTGATTTTTGAATAAGAAGAATAATATGAAGCAGAAGAATCATAATACCAATAATAGTATCACTAAACCCAATAATCATACGAAAACTAAGACGAACAAGAACAGTGTGCAGACTAATAATAATAATACGACTAAGAATTTTGAAGACAGCGAAACATATTAATACTGCTAATAATAATGATAATAAAGAGACGAAGGCTAATACAAATACCACTAACACTTATAATAAGACGAATCATGATACTAATACTACGAAGGAGAAGAGGACGAGGGGGAGGAGGAGGAGGAGGAGGAGGAGGAGGAGGAAGAGGAGGAGGAGGACACGAGGAGGAGGCGGATGAGGAGGAGGAGGAGGAGGACACGAGGAGGAGGAGGAGGAGGAGGAGGAGGAGGAGGAGGAAGAGGAGGAGGAGTAGGAGGAGGAGGAGGAGGAGGAGGAGGAGCAGAAGGAGCAGGAGGAGGAGAAGGAGAGGTAGGCGGCGGAGGGGCAGGGGTCGAGGAGGGGATGGGATGGGAGCCTCCACAGCGGTGGTGCGAGCCTGTTGGGCACGAAGGGCGCACGACCATATCGGAGATTACCTTGCCAATGCGAGGACGATGATATTCGCCGATGTCCCCGTGGAAGACTTCAATATCATTGGCGACGGGAGGACACGTGTGGGCCAATTTTCTGAGTCCACGTATGCTGCGCAGGCGGGAATCTCGACATAACACAGTTTTTGGCCAAGGGGGAGGAGTGCGTGAATGTAATCGTTTGTTTTGCCTTTTTTTGCAGAAGCTGTTGCTTCAGTTGATCTTTCTTCACGTGTCCGTGGATTGCCAGAAACGGTCGCCCGAGTGAAGCTCTAACGATGCTGCTAATGCTGCCAGCGCCTGGGGCGCATCAGGCTTTCCGTAGGTTTAACGGCATGAAGCAAACGGAAGCAATGATGAACCGACTCCTCTCCCCTATCGCTCCCTTCTCCCCTTCCATGCCGTTCGTCCCCTTCGGTCGCGGCCTTGGTCACCCCGCGGGCACTGGCCCTCCTCTCGTCGTCGTCCCCACTTCGATGCCTTCGGTGCCCCCCCGCCCGATGCCTGCTGCGCCTCCGACGCCTCCCAGACCATGCTGCCGGTGCTCCCTGCCTTCGATGCCACGGGACGGGGCAGGCCAGAGGCGGGGCCCCTTCCGCCAGAAACCCCAGGCAGGGACCCCCGAGGCTCCCGCCCCTCGCCGCGGGGCCGAGGGACACCGGGCAGCTCGACAGCTCTCCACGCCAAGGCTCTCCGGAACGCGCGGTGCCAGGAGCCCTCTCGGGCCGGTTCCCCAGGCGCTCCTTCCGCTCCCGTGCTGGCCCAGGTGGCGAGAAGCGCGAGGTACGCTCGATGTCGGAAGGAGGAGAAGCGATACCAGCACCACCAGGGGACCACCTCCAGCGAAGAGGTCCACGATGCCTCCCCGAGCTCGAGGCTGGGTATGTCTCGAGCGAGAGGGGTGGACCACAACACCAGGGAGACCCCCCTTGCCTCATCCTAACTCCTCGCCCTGTTGGTGTTGGTGTCGTCTTTCCTTGTTCCTACGATGGCGTTCTGGGGGGGCGAGGCCCCCGTGGTAGGGCTTCCAGGGGAGGGGCGGAGCGCCCCGGCCCAGCGAGCTCCCCAGTGGGCGGACCCTTGCCATCTCGGAGCACCTCTGGCCCCCGCTCGGCACCTTCGCTCCGGGGCCACCTGGGGCACGTCCGACTTCTCCTCCCCATCCCCCCCCGTCGCCATCCACGGCCCCCTCTTTCCCCACCACATCCGCCTCCGCCCCGACCTCGTGTGCCCCCCTTGCCTCCCCCTCCCCCCCCTCCGTACATGGGGACGCGGTAGGCCTGTGACGTCAGCCTCAATGGCTGTCGAGCATGGGCGCTCTTCCCGAGCGCATCGCAGGGGTGCCTTTAAGCAGCACGTGGGCGACTGTTGCAGCG
>CAUYUJ010014800.1:169982-184982 GCA_963575745.1 Prorocentrum cordatum | reverse complement strand
ATTTCTGCTACGTTGACCGTGGGAATCCGTGAAACTCCTGCGATTCGTATGAACGAATGTGCGCGGCGCTGAAGCGAGAGTAACATTGGAAAAGGAGCCGCCCGCAATACATTAAGCTCATGCAATTCGTTAGAACGAATGTGCGCAGCGCTAAGGCGAGAGCCACATTTTGAAAACGGGTTATCCTCAATCCGTGAAACTCTTGAACATGTTGGAGACGAATTTGCGCAGCGCTAAGGCGAAAGCCACATTTTGAAAACCAACCGCCCTCCTTCTGTGAATTTGTTGACACTTCTATGCTTCAG
Source organism: Prorocentrum cordatum (assembly GCA_963575745.1). Lineage (NCBI taxonomy): Eukaryota > Dinophyceae > Prorocentrales > Prorocentraceae > Prorocentrum > Prorocentrum cordatum. Next base: position 184,677 of record CAUYUJ010014800.1, on the reverse strand, counting down.
AGTCATGAATTGTGAGGAGGTCTCAAGCGAAACGCCCAGCCCGCCCCCAAAAACTGGCCTCGGGGTGCGACAGGGACGAGTTGTTTATAAGGAAACGGGATGGAGGAGGAGGAAAAGGAGCAGGAGTAGGAGCAGGAGCAGGAGCATTAGCAGGAGCAGGATGATGATGATGATGATGATGATGATGATGATGATGATGATGATGATGCTGATGCTGATGATGATGATGATGATGATGCTGATGATGATGATGATGATGATGATGAGGAGGAGGAGGATGAGGAGGAGGAGGAGGAGCAGGAAGAGGAGGAGGAGGACCAGTGTAAACCCAAGAGCCACCAACGATATTGGAATACACCGTCCTTTCAAGTTCCCTCTTCATAGGCCCCTACAGCGGTTCATTTCCATTGAGGGACCTGCCTCGTTGGAAGATAACCGCTTGAAGACCCGAAAACCTGTTAAAACATTGTTCTCGTGATTCCAACGCCACGGATCAACCTGACTGTTGCGTCTTGACGGTCATTGATCCTGCCAGAACGTCACTCCTGGGATCTCAACATCGCGAATCAACGTAATTGTTACACCCGCAAAATTCTGAATCCTTCAAACACGCAATTTCTGCTACGTTGACCGTGGGAATCCGTGAAACTCCTGCGATTCGTATGAACGAATGTGCGCGGCGCTGAAGCGAGAGTCACATTGGAAAAGGAGCCGCCCGCAATACATTAAGCTCATGCAATTCGTTAGAACGAATGTGCGCAGCGCTAAGGCGAGAGCCACATTTTGAAAACGGGTTATCCTCAATCCGTGAAACTCTTGAACATGTTGGAGACGAATTTGCGCAGCGCTAAGGCGAAAGCCACATTTTGAAAACCAACCGCCCTCCTTCTGTGAATTTGTTGACACTTCTATGCTTCAGAGTCATGAATTGTGAGGAGGTCTCAAGCGAAACGCCCAGCCCGCCCCCAAAAACTGGCCTCGGGGTGCGACAGGGACGAGTTGTTTATAAGGAAAAGGGATGGAGGAGGAGGAAAAGGAGCAGGAGTAGGAGCAGGAGCAGGAGCATTAGCAGGAGCAGGATGATGATGATGATGATGATGATGATGATGATGATGATGATGATGATGCTGATGATGATGATGATGATGCTGATGATGCTGATGCTGATGCTGATGATGATGATGATGATGATGATGAGTATGAGTATGCGGATGAGGATGAGGATGAGGATGAGGATGAGGATGATGACGAGGATGAGGATAATGATGATGATGATGATGATGATGATGGTGATGGTGATGATGATGATGCTGATGCTGATGCTGATGATGATATTGATGATGATGCTGATGATGATGCTGATGATGATGCTGATGATGATGATGGTGGTGATGATGATGATGATGATGCAGCTGCTGCTGCTGCTGCTGATGATGATGATGATGATGATGAGGATGAGGATGAGGATGAGGATGATGATGATGATGATGATGATGATGATGATGAGGATGAGGATGAGGATGATGATGATGATGATGATGATGATGATGATGATGATGATGATGATGATGATGATGATGATGATGCTTATGATATGATGATGAGGAGGAGGATAATGACAAGGAGGATAACATGGAGGAGGAGGAGGAGGAGGAGGAGGAGGAGGAAGATGAGGAGCAGGAGGCGGAGGCGGAGGCGGAGGAGGAGGAGGAGGAGGAGGAGGAGAAGGCCGCCTCTCCTCGGGCTGGCCGCCTTTCGCCTGCTGTTTGCGCCTTGTCCTCTTCCTTCCCCTCCGCAAGCGGGGGCTTCTGTGCTCCCGCATGTACAGTCAAGTCGCGTAGTAAGAATGGGCAACTTTCCAATACTATCTTTGCATCCTTGCCCCTTCGGCCCATCCTGGGCGACTTTCGCTGGCCAACCCCCTTCGAAAACGCCATCCTTACCGCGCATCCTCAGTATGATTTTTGACTGTATTCAATATTCCGCGTTGGGAACCCACGAACGAATTAGAAGACACAGTCAGGCCAGGACTGCCACTGGACAAGGCCTTCGACTGATGTGGCCCAGGCGGTGGCTAGCAACTTATGCCCAGGGGACCCCCTGTGTGATGGGGGCGGGGACCCAGTCGTGTGCCCCTGGGCACGCTCCCTCGGACACTCAGGCACCCTGGCACCCAGGCCCTTGAGAGGACGCTTGGTACATCCGGGCATCCGGACACCCAGACACCCCAGCACGCACCCGGATACTCGCCCCCCCCCCCGGGCACCCGGGCACCTGTGCTGTGCCCTCGGTCACCCAAACATCCGATGCCATGTTTTTTCATGACGTGGACCCCGATGCCAGATATCGTCCGTCGCATTTTTTCACAACGCGAGGCGGTCTGGGCAGCCGGGCACCTGGGTAGCCAGACACGTTGGCACCTGGACAGCCAGTACCCAGCTGGACACTTGGACGGACACTTGGCGAGGGCCGGGCATTTGGCCCGAGACACCTGGACACCCAGACATCTGGACACTCGACTGGATTCTTGGCGCACATCCTCGCACTGCACTTGGTTGGACACCCGGCATTTGGGCACCCAGCCACGCACCCAGGCATTGGACTGGGGCACGCCCGTTGGACCACTGCATACGGGGGCACTTAAGCACCCAGGTTCCAGTTGGAGCTGGACACCGACAATTTCAATAGTCAGATACCCAGCTCTGGTGGAAAAAGATGCGCAAGGGAATTTTATTCCAGAGGTCCCACCAATTTGGGCGCGAACGGGCCCGTGCAATAATACCTCCTGGCGGCTCCCGATGGGTCAGAGTATGAGTGGGTCGAAGTATGAGTGAACTGAACATGAGTGAAGATGAGTATGATTGGGTTCGATTCATCGTGAAATGAGTATGCGCAACTGAGTCTGAGCGAGTCTGAGTATGATGGAGCCTACGAGTCTGCGTATGAGTGGTCTGAGTAGGAGTGGGTTTGGGCTTGGAGCCGTCTGGGGGTCGCCACCAGGAAGGGCGGGCAGGTTCGAGGCGTTGGTTTCGGGACTTTTTTTTTGTTTTTTCTGTTTTCGGCCTCCGGGGGCCGTTTTTCGGGGCTCCAGGACCGTGTGACCAACGCATCGGGAGGGGAACTGCACCCGATGGACCCCTGGATGGGGTCCAGGGCCGATTTTGAGCGGATTTGGCCCGTTCCCCCCCTCCTGACCGATTTTTTGGGGTCCCAGCCAGTTCAGACCCACCAGCCGCCTCCAAGTCTGCGCAAGGGCGAGTCCGTCTGAGTGTGAGTATGGCCGTGAGTGGCTCTGAATGTGGGGGAAGGGTGGGAAGGAAGCAAGGAGGCGGATGCATAGCACTAGCGGCTCTAATCCCATTCTGATACTATGGGAAGCATGCATTTTCGGAGGTCCTCGTGGTTTTCTTGGATCGGCACTGAACCACCTTCCCTAGCACGTGGATCGCTCGCCAGGGGCGGCGCCAGGGGCGCCGCCAGGGGGGTCCAGCGCCGATTCACGAAATCCGTTCGGACTTCTGAAAGGTTATGTTCATCTTGCTCTAAAAGAAGGTACCGCCCAGGATGGCGCCCAGGATGTCCAACCCCCCATGGCCTCCTCCTCCTCCTCCTCCTCCTCCTCCTCGTCCTCCTCCTCCTCTTCCGACCTCGACGGCCTCGACGACCTCGACAACGACAACGGCCTTGACGATGACGACCGACGACCGACGACAGACGAACACCGACGACCGACGATTGACGGACGACCGACGGATGACCGTCGACCGACGACCCGACGGACACCGACGACCGACGGCTGGTACTCGACTCAGTGGACGGGGACCGATGGCGCACGAAAATCTCGACCCTCGAGACTCGATCCCCGACGTGCCAGGAGGCCAACCAGTTCGCCTGGCACTCCACGCTGCACACCGCGACCGACCACAGCTCGGGGGGCGTGAACTGAGCGCCTCACCGATCCTGGTCAGGGCGATCCTGGGCCCTGGGTCGGGGCATGTGCCTCCTGTGCCGAAGGAGAACGATCAACAACTGCATGAACATGCGCTTTCGAAGGTCCGCGCGGATGTCTTGGATCTGCGCTGGACATCCTTGGTGGCGCCTCGAGCACCGCCTCCAGCGCGCTCCGCGCGCCATGGAGGCGGGTCCAACGCCGATGCAGGAACTCCGCGCGGACCTTGAGAAGTTTCTGCCTACGGTGGGTTCGTACGGCGTTGGAGCACCGGCGACGCTGGCGAAGGTGTTCAGGGCTGCATTCTGCGACGTGGCCGGTCCGAGCGACACGGCAGCGCCACGGGACCCGACGGAGCTCCATTTGGAACGCTCGGGGCCGCGATCGATCCGAGGCTGCACATTCGACGCGGTGTCACAAACCTCTGCGCACGCCGACGCCTCGACACGAAGAGTGCCTGCTTCCCAACTGATGGGATGGGGGCTCCAAAATGCAACAGTTGACTCTGGAAGAGGAGGAGGAGGAGGAGGAGGAGGAAGAGGAGGAGGAGGAGGAGGAGGAGGAAGAGGAGGAGGAGGATCGGCCCAGGATCGACGACCGGAGGAGGGCCAGCCGAGGGAGCGGCTGCCCTCGCGCCCGGCCCGCCTCCGCCCAGGATGTCGGCCCCCGGGATCGCTCCGCGCGGGCCATCCTTCAGCCACGCCTAGAGGGGGGTGGGGAGAGGGGGGAGGGCTTCTTAGAAGCACCCCCCCAGAGATCCAACGTATTGAAAAATCAAGACGGAGGTTTTTCGCTGTTTTTGGCCTCTCGGGGCCCTCGCCGGGCCCCTGGACCGTAAAACAACGACTCAGGACGAAAAACCGGTCCCGGGGAAAGGGTCGGGACTTCCGGGAATCCCGCATTGAAAAAAACACGACATCGGATCTATGATCTATGGGCTTGCTTCTCATACAGATGGCGCGGGCCTTGTCTACAGATGTAAGGCCGGCGCCTTCTGAGAAGCAGTCTCCTGAGAATTATGAGAAGCCCCCCCCCCTCCCTCCACCCCCTTGTGCGTGCCGCCAAGTCCTGGCCAGGCTTCCGAGGAGCACCCCGCCGTGACGACTGAGGGCCTCCCAGGAGGTCCAGCGCGGCCCAGGCGAGGCAAAAGGGCAGGTCGGGGGTCGACCTCCACGGTGTCTTCTCGACGTCGTGGGCCCTTCTCGTGTCGATCTCGTGTGGCGGCAGTGGCGGACTGAAGACGAGACGAGGGAGAGCGAAAGCACGACGAAGACGAACCACACGGTTTGGGTCGATCCCTGGGGCATGCAGCGGCAGCGACCCGTTCTCTCGAGGCCAGCCAGGCCAGGGCGACGAGGAGCTGCCCCAGGAGGCCCAGCAAGGGCGAGGAGCGCCAGAGAGGGCCCGGCCCAGGATTCGAGCAGAGGCTCGACTACAGAACTGCTTTGCTCCAGCATGATTTTTCTCGTCGCATGTGCAGAACATACGTGTAATGCTCGTAGATCTACGAATCTTCTACGCCTTGTTCGCAGACTCGACGAAGAAATGAATTTTGGGGTGAATCGATTCTGTGGCCGATCCCGCACTCGAAGGATCGGCAAAGGTGGTCGGTCGGCGTCCCCCGAACCAGCGGCCTCGGTGGCGGCTACGGAGGGGGCGACGGCTGGGACGGCCCCCGCGACTGGGGCTCCGCGGAGTACGGCAAGGGCTCGAGGCGCCCGCCGCCGCCGCCGTCATCGTCGTCGTCGTCGTCGTCGTCGTCTTCGCGGGCGGCAGCGCGGAATCTGGGGGCGGCAAGCCTGGGGCGGGGACCGAGAGAGGGAAAGGACGAGGGCTCTCTCCTCCTCCTCCTCCTCCTCCTCCTCCTCCTCCTCCTCCTCCTCCTCCTCCTCCGCCTCGAGGATGGATTCTCGTGGTTAGATTTTGTTTACGCACTGTTTTGTCGATGCTTTCGGAACCTCTGGGTTCCAAACATATTCCTCCTCCTTCCTCCTTCCTCCCCCCTCCATCCGTCTGGGCGGGAACGTGCGCCATGGGAGCATAATAATAACAGAGGACGGAGGAGGGAGGGGAAGATGAGGGAGCCGGCTGGAGGATGAGGGAGGGGAGGAGGGAGGAGGATGGAGGAGAATATGAGGAAGGTGAGGAGGCGTGGAGGAGAGGAGTGGAGTTGAGGGAGGGGATGGAGAAAGGGAGGGAGGCAGGAGAGGGAGGGAGGAGAACGGGAGGGAGGGAGGGAGGGAGAGGGAGAGGTGGAATGGGAGGGGGGGGATGGGGGAGGAGGAGGAGGAGGAGAGGAGGAGGAGGAGGAGGAGGAGGAGGAGGAGAGGAGGAGGAGGAGGAAGGAGGAGGAGAGGAGGAAGGAGGAGGAGGAGGAGGAGGGGAGGAGGAGGAGGCAAGAGGAGGCAAGAGGAGGATGAGGGATGATGTGGAAGAGGTCGCCCCCGCCCCACCCCCGCGACCTCCTCCCGAGGTGCATCGACACGGCCAAGCCCTTCGAGGTCGCCACCTCCTTCCCCGTGGACGCGCGAGGCACCCTGGCCGCGATGGAGGTGACGCTGACCCAGGCGGCCCTCTCGAGCCCCCCTCGGGGGAGGGCCCGCCCGCCCGACGGCCGCCCTCCCTGGGCGTCGCCTGTCTTCTCTCGGCCTGGCAGCCGTAGAACATGCAGTGAGGATCGGAGATGTTCAGGAGGGGAAACAACACAGACAGGAAACTCTGGGAAAATATGGGAAGTGGGGGGGGGAATACAAACACCCAGAAAGTATGGGAACGCATGGGGAATCCTGTTATTTGTATGTATTTATTTGTGTGTCCCAGGGCCCCTTCAGATGTCGACTCTGACTGTGGCCTATCTTCTTCCGTCTTGCAAGGGTGCCTACGATGACTGGTACTGCCGAAGCAGTCTCTAGGGCTGCACCATCGTATACGCAAAATCTCCAGGAAGCCAGGCTCAGCGCACGGGCAGGTGGTAGTGATTCTGGCATGTTGGGGCTGGCCCTTCGGTCAATGGCTTTGTACAGCAGGGGTCCAGATGGCGGCAGATTGAGATGATGGGGCGAGGACGATGCAGCGTGCACGAGAGCGGGAGGGAAGCTGATACGGAATGAGTGCTCACATCAGATCACATGCGGAGCGGGAGGGGGTGGGGACGACGGATGGGGATAAAGGGGACGCGGTGGGAGAGGGTGCGCAGCAGCAGCAGCAGCAGCAGCAGCAGTTGGAGCTGGACCAGGAGTAGGGACAGGGGACAGGACGATGGCGCGGAGGGCAACGGTGTCCTCTTCCTCGTCGTCGTCGTCGTCGTCCTCCTTCTCCTCCTCCTCCTCCTCCTCCTCCTCCTCCTCCCCCTCGTGCTGCTTCTCCTCCTCTTCCGCTTTCCTCCTTCCTCCCTCCTCCTTCCTCCTTCCTCCTTCCTCCTGCCTTCGTCCTCCTTCCTCCTCCTCCGCCTCTTCCTCCTCCTCCTCCTCCCCCCCTCGTGCTGCTTCTCCTCCTCTTCCGCTTTCCTCCTCCTTCCTCCCTCCTCCTTCCTCCTTCCTCCTTTCTCCTGCCTTTGTCCTCCTTCCTCCTCCTCCTCCTCCTCCTCCGCCTTCTCCTCCTCCTCCTCCTCCTCTTCCTATTCCTCGAACTCCTCCTCGTCCTCGGGGGGCGCGGGTTTCTCATGCCCCTGCAAGGGGGGCGTTCTTCGTGTTCGTGCTCTTGTCTGCTTTTTTGGGGGGGCAGTGGCGCTCCTGTTCCTCCTCCGAACCTCCTTGGGATCTGCTGGAATCCCCCAGAAGCCGTTCGAATTCCTCCACACACATGTAGAATTCGTCAGAACCCCTCGCGCATGGTGGAATCTGTAGAGCCCCCTGGATCTCTATGAATTTTTCTCTCTGCTCCCTTTCTTTCACGGAATCCCCTACCCCCTTGGAATAACTTGAAGCATGGCAGACATTTTGAGATCTTTAGAACCTTCCCCAATCCGGTCCGTTCTCCCTCTTAACCCCCCAAAGAACCTCCCCTGAGGGGGGGCTCCGGGGGGGAAAAACGTCCACCCCTCCTACCCCCACCGAAGGGGGGTCCTCAGGGGGACGACCCACCAACCCCGTTCACCCTCCCCAGAAGATTCTCACCTGGCCGCTCTCCAAGGGGTGGTCCAAAGCGCTCGCACGGATCTTTGGGCAACCCAGACATCCGACGTCTGGAGTTTTTCGAGACGCGGGCCCCCGACCTCTCGACCACTTGCCCCGGGACCGGTTTTTCGTCCCGAGTGGTTTTTTGACGGTCCCGAGGCCCGGCGAGGGCCCTGGGAGCCCCAAAACGGCGAACAACTCCCGCCGCGATTTTTTCGAGACGCCCGACGTCTGGGAACGCACGGCGTGCGGCCGGACGGGGAAGCCCGAGAGGCCCCCGAGGAGCTCCCGAGCCCCCGGCCGGCCAGCGCATGGACCGACGCAGGGAGGGCGGGCGGGAGAGCGGGCCTCCTCCTCCTCCTCTCCTCCTCCTCCTCATCCTCCTCCTCCTCCTCGCTCTCCTCCTCTCCTCCTCCCTCCCTCCTCCTCCTCCTCCTCCTCCTTCCCTTCCTCCTCCTCCTCCTCCTTCCTCCTCCCCTCCTCCTCCTCCTCCCCACCCCCCCCCCCGACGCGGGAGAGCCAGCCGCGCCGGCGAGCGCAGGGGCGCCCCACGCGCCGAGGCCGGGGCGCGGGAGGGCGCGCGGCCTCGCCGAGGCGGCGGCCCGACGCACCGACGCAGACCTCGGGCGTCTCGAAAAAATCGAGGCGAGGGTTTTTCGTCGATTTCGGCCTCTCGGGGCCCTCGCCGGGCCCCGGGACCGTCAAAAAACGACGCGGGATGAAAAACCGGTCCCGGGGAAGTGATCGGGAGGTCGGGGGCCCACGTCTCGAAAAAACCGAGACGTCGGATGTCTGGGGACGCGGGAGCACGCGCCCCCCCTGCGACACGAGCTGGTGGCGTGTATCGGGTCGCACGAGAGGGGGGGGCATGGGGAGGGGGGGGCTACGAAATCTGCTGCGTGCCGCCGCTTTCGGCCTCGCCGCCGTGCCCATGCCTCGATGCATGGGCGCCTCCCGGCGCCGGGAGGCGGCGCCGGGAGGCGCCCCCCTGCGACAAAAGTTGGTAGCGTTTGGCCAGCAAAAGGCCAGCACCGCAACTAGCCCAGCATGTAGTGAGACCCCCCAGAAACTGCACGGGTGCCAGGCAAGCAAGCACAGCAGATGGGCCTCTGCGACCCAGCCGAACTCCCGAGGCTGGAAACGGAGCAACTCCCCATCCCCATCCCCTTCGAGGCCTCCGCCAACTTGCCCCCCCAGTTGGGGATACAGCCCTCGAAGCCCGAAGGGAACGGCCTATATCCCCATCCCGGGGGGTAAATCGGCCAGTGGGGCCCGGGCCACGCCGCTGGGAATGGGGATCGGCTAAACGATGCTCAAAATTTGTCGGTGCTTGCCAGCCGAAGCGTTTGCATTTGCGGAGGCTGGGCTCCCTGGCGCGAGCGGCCCATCGAACCCTGCAGCGGAACGCTCTGGCAACGCGGTTGCCGCCACAGAACCCTTCGGTCTAACGCTGACACAGCGCAGATGCTGTTCCGAACAGAGTAGACCCAGCAGAGGAGACGCACAACTAGCTCCCTGCGGAGTCACGGCCGAAAAGTGCTATCCCGCCTCGGGCCTGGGTGGTGGGCGAGGGAGCGGAGTAGCCGTAAAGCGGACGCCTCACCGAGTCCCCGAATGGGAAGACCGCGGCCTGTGAGAATCTTCCTCCCCTGAACCAAGGCTTAGGGATGATTAAAACGGGTCCCTGGGGGGAGAACCTTCACCCCCCGCCAACCCTCCGACAGAGGCTCGCCTGAGGGTGGGGTCCGGAGGGGAAACCCTTGTAACCCCGGCAAACACACCCCCCGTGAGGGGAAGTTCCGGGGCGAGGGAGGGCTTCTGGGGGGAAAATCGCCCAACCCCCCTTGACTGACCCAACAAGGCGCCCTGACCGGGGGGAAACCCTCGACGCAGTTTTAACCTTCCCAGAACCTCCCCCCTGAGGGAGGTTTCGGGGGGAAAGCCCGCCACCACCCCCTGACCTCCCACCCTTATTCCCTTGCGAGGGGGCCCTCAGCCCCTGCCCCGATCCCCCCAAAAACGGCCCGAAGGGGTGCTCTTAGGGACGAGGTCCCCCCGCCCCCCAAAAAACAGCGAGGGGGGGCTCCTGAGGGAACCGTTTTTAAACATTCCCTTGTCAAAAACCTTTCCTGAGAGGGGGCGAGGGGGTTTCCGGGATGGAAAACCGCCCTAGTTGTTGGGGGTCTTGAGTTGGGTGTCCGGGGGGGGGAACATACTAACGCATGAAACTTTTTCCAGAATTGTATTTAAGGGAGGGTCCTGGGGGGAAAACCTACCAACTCCTCTTAACCCCCCCAGCAACTTCTCTGATGGGGGGTTTCCTGGGGGGACCCCCTCTTCCCCTCATGGAAACCTTCCCCTGAGGGGGGGCCCTGGGGGAAAACCTACCGGTGCCCAGTGGCCTTCCATTAAGAACCGTCCCTTAGGGAGGGTTCCGGAAGGGAACACACCATCACCCTCCGACTTCCTGGGGGAAGCCCACCGACCACCTCCAACTCCCCCTGAGGAAGGCTCTGGGGGTGTAAAGCCGACCGATCCCCCCTAATCCAATAAACCCCTCCCCTGAGCGGGGTTCCGGGGGGACAGGGAAAACCTGCCTTCCGTAACGGACCCTTCCAAAACCCTCCCTGAGGGGATGTTCCTGGCAATCCCCCTGAACCCATCCAAAAACCATGTGGGGATTTGAGGGGAAAACCTCTCTCCCCCGTGACCCCCCCCATACACCCCCCGGGAGGGGGGGTTCCAGGAAGAACATGTCTTTCATCACCCACAACAGCCACCTGAGGGGGTTCCGGGGCGAGGGAGGGTTCCTGGGGAGACCCCCCCCCCCGTATTTCCTGGGGGGACCCCCCCCCGTAACCTCCGTTCAACAACCTTTCTGAGGCGAAGGGGTTCTTGGGGGGAAACCCGCCCCCCCTAACCCTCCTGAAGCCCTCGGTGAGGGGGGGGGCTCCCAACATGCATGTCCGAAGGGGGGGGGGGGTGCTTGGGAGGAAGCCCGCCGCCCTTTGACCCCCCAGAAACTCTTCCCTCAGGGGTTTCTGGGGGGGACTCCCCCCCCCCATCCAAAACACCCTCTGAGGGGGGGTCCGGGGGGAAACCTCTTCAACCCCCCAAGAAGCAATCCAGGGCGAGGGAGGGTTCCAGGGGGGAAAATTCCTAATTCACTCTAGTCCGCAAACAACAAAAACAACGAAGGGGATTTCCGGGGTGGACCCCCCCTGAACCCCCTTAAAACTTCCCTTGAGGGGGATGTATGGGTGGAAAACCCACCGACCCCCTGACCCCCCCCCAGAACCACTCCATCATAGTTCGTTGTTTATTTCGGCGCACCCAACCCCCCCTCAAAACAACCCCGAACTTTCCCCCTGCTTGGCTTGGCGGTTGCCAGAAGGGGTTCGGGGAACTGCCACACCGGTTTCCGCTGTTGTCATGCGGTTGCAACCCTCTGTGGCGTGCGTGCTGCTGCTCGTTGTCGGCGTTCGCGTTGGTGCGTATTCGTCGAGCTTCCTGAGAGCCCTGGGGGGGAAAAGGGATGCAAATGGTAAAATGAAGTGGGGTTCGGTAGTAGAACTGTTGCACGCATGCGGTGCCTTATTGCGGGCAGGGCACCGCGCTGGTTGCCGTCCAAATCCTTTGGGCGAGCCAGCCTCCTCCTCCTCCTCCTCTTCTTTTCTGCGTTTCAGCGTCGCAGCCTTGCACGCGCCGGCCCGCAAAGGCGGCCGGGCGCGCCCGATCCACGTTGGACCCACCCAAGGAGCTGTTTCCCTTCGTCGCCGGTATCAAATTTCACGTGGGTTTCTGGCTCTCCTTCTAAGTGGCTGCCCGCTCGCTCGCTTCGCTTGCCTTTCTTTTCCTGCTGCCTAGCCGCGGCCCGACTAGTGTTCGGACGGCTTTCGACCCGCCTCGCGAGCCTGCTGACCAAAAAGTATAAAATTTTCAGGTTGGCGGCAAGCGAGGGGGGAAGTGGGAAGGAAAAGGCATCCTCAGAAGGTTCGGACCCCCTGGCCTTCTGAGAATTTTTCAAACCGTCCCCGGAGACAAAGAACAACAATTTCTCAGAAAGCCGGGCGGCTTCTGAAAAGCCCCGCCGCCTTCTGAGAAGACCTTCTTCTTCTCATTTCCCCCCTTGTTCGCCGCCGATTCTCAGGTCCCTCCCCGAACTCGCGTGGGGGGTCGTTCAGGTTTTGTTCCCAGTATCCGTTGGGCTCCCGAATAATGGCTGCTGTTTCTATTTTTATCCTTCTCCTCCTTCTCCTCCTCCTCCTCCTCTTCCTCCTCTTCCACTGGTGTCATACGTAGCGCGCTCGTTGTTTCACCCCATTGTTTCCGTTTCGCTATACTGTGCAGATCGAGGTACCGGGCCGTCTTGATGGTGAACTTTTGTTTCACATGGCGGAATCGGCGGCGAGCTCAGAAGGGGGAAGTGAGAGGGGTCTCGAAGTTCGGGGTTCGGGGTTCGGTGGCTTTACAGCCTCGGGATGCGTTCCAGCGGCCGCGCCTCGTCGAGGGCGTTCCGGGGGTGCCAGGATCACCCCAAGCGGCCACGGGACAGCCGAGTTATGACCCACAAGCCACCAAGCGTTTGAGGGGCAGGCCTTCTCAGAAGGCGGCGGCGGGTCTTCTGAGAAACCCTCGCGCGTTTGGTGCATCTCCTGTGCCTTCGGGGATGGCTTAGAGACTCCCCATAAGGCCCGAGCCCTTCCGAACCCTTCCGAGGAGGCCCGCCCACTCTGCATTGCCCCCCTGGGCTCGCCCCCGGGAGAGAGCAGTGCCGCAAGAGCCTCGAGGCGACCACGGCTGGCACGAGTGTTGCTACCAACCATGAAATGTAGTTGGGCCTGCCCCTCTACAGGAAGAGTATTCAAACATAGGTTAAGAAATGGTCTGGGGACGGTTTCTGTCATGTTTGGCCAATGTTTGAACATTTTATTGTGACAATTTCTTATTTTTCTTCCCAGAATCCGCCTGCAGGAGGACATGCCCGACCTAATGTTCCGACCAACCATAAGACTCGTTGGCTTTCGCCGCACCGCCGACCCTTTGGGAACACTGGGCACTGTCGTAGAAACGCGGCGTCGCCGTGCGTTCATTTGGAAACCCATACCGCACTCAAAACAGGCCCTGTTAGGTCATTTTTGAGTCGGAGCCTCTTGGGGGCTTCTTGGGCACTGGTTGGGCTTTTGGGACTGCTGAGAATGGCAGTTTGAGCTCCCCATCTTGGGCTTCTTGGGCCGTCTTTCGGCCCTCTCGGGGGCCATTCTGGCCCTCTAGGGGTGGTTCTGGTAGCCTCAGGGTCCTTCGTGAAGGCTGCGAAGACCGAAAAGGCGAAGATGTTAGAAACGTATTCCCAGGAAGATGGGAGTCCTCTTGGCCTCGTTCGGAATCCTCTTAGAGCGCTTTCGGCCGTGTTGGAGGCCTCTTATGGTTTGTTTAGGCCATCTAGGGGTGCGTTGGGGTCATGTGGGGCGAAGTGGAAGGGCATTGTGGAAGCCAGCACGGAGCGGCTAGGGGCAATGCCGTCCGGGAGCATTTTTGGAGCAGATGACGCCGCCGCCTCATTTGCCTCCGCCCCCCCCCGTCCTCACACGCCGAGGAAACGTTCTCCTCCCCTGCACACCCTCTTCCCTCCTCCTCCTTCTCCTCCTCCTCCTGCAACTCCAAGGAGGAGGAGGAGGGCAGGGAGGTGATGCTGGAGGAGGTGGAACGGGATCATCGAGGTGTTTGAGCGTTTTTTTGCTGCCTCCTCCTCTCCCCCTCTCCTCTCAGGCTGGCAAGAACTGCCCCCTCACCGTGTTCCTGGACCAGTACGAGGGGATGGCCGAGCTTTCGAAGACGCTTGAGGAGGGCCGATGACGACGACGATGCTGATGATGCTGCTGCTGATGATGATGATGCTGATCATTCTATGATGGTGGTGGTGGTGGCGATGATGGCGACGACGGCGACGATGATGCTGTTGCTGCTGCTGAGGATTGTGATGGTGGCGGTGATGATGGGGATGATCACTATGATACCTTATACTTGTGTTTATGATGAGTCTGGTGATGCTGATGTGGATAGTGGTGATGACAACGATGCTGCTGCTGATGATGATGATGGTGGTGATGCTGATGACGACGATGATGATGGTGATGATGGTGATGATGGCGCGGTTGATGATGGTGATGCTGATAATGATGATGGTACCGATGATGATAACGATGCCGATAACGAGGACGGTAACGATGATGATGCTGCCGCTGCTGCTGATGGTGGTGGTGATCATGATGATGCTGATGTTGATAGTGATGCTGCTGATGATGGTGAGGATGATGTTGATGAGTGATTGCGGCGAGTATGTTTATTGTTAGTTGTATCATTATTGTCGTTGCTTTTTTTTTTTCGAGTTATGTTTTTTGTTTGTTTGTTTGTTCATGCTATTAATTAGTAGGTTTTCCACCATTTTTTAGTATAATCATCATCATTTGCATGATTGTTTGAAGCTGTTTTGCTCCCTCCCCCTGCGCTTTTGATGAATAACTCTTAGTAAAGACCCTGAGGGATCCGTAATAAGGAATACGTAATACGGAATGGATTCAATAATCCGTAATGGGTAGTTTGTACTGCGGAATCCTTACTCCGCAATCTT
>CAUYUJ010014800.1:157482-164982 GCA_963575745.1 Prorocentrum cordatum | reverse complement strand
TCCTTACACCAGCGGCGCATGAGGACCTCCCTTGTTTGGGGCCAAGCATCGGAAGGTTTCCGTCATTTGACAAAGTTTTGCGGGTGGCTCCCACAGTTGGCTCCCATGTGTGGGGGGGTGGCCTGATTGGGGCCCATCTAGGAGACCTCGACAGTGGAGCTCTAATGGTGGGCTCCTGTATGTACTTGGAGCCTATAGTGGTGGCCCCCCGTTCTTGTGGAGCCCATTGATAGGAATGCTCTCGTAAGTTTAGCCACCCAGAGGACGGCCCCACGCATCGGACTTCCAACCACAGGCGGACGCTGCCGACCTCTCTCTGGGAGCGGCGCGCGAGCTGCTCGCTCCCCCCCCCTCTCCTTGTTTGCTCCCTCCTCTCCTCCCCTTCTCCTCCCTCGTCCTCCTCCCTCTTCCCTCTCCTGCCCCCCTCCACACCCCGCCCCTCGCCACCCACCAAACCACCCCAATCCAACCCGAAGGCCCCTGTTTGTCCTCCATTCCCAGTGGGAGGGGCGTCGGGGAGCACTGAAAGCATGCAGGTGGAACCCGTACCCCCCCCAACCCGAAATTTGGGTCCTCGGGTCAGGTCGGGGTGGTCTGGTAGGTAGTCAGCCTCCTCCTCTCCGCCTCGCCGTCGCTGTCGCCGGCGTCCGCTCAGCACCACGCGGAGCCTTGGACACCTCCCCTGGGGCCGGTCCGCGCCAGCCTCTGGACGCCGCGAGACACGCCCAGGCCGTCGTGAGTGGCGCCTCCAGGACCTCCGAGACGCAGTCGTCGCCGCCGCCGCCGCCGTCGTCATCGTCGTCGTCGTCGTCGTCGTCGTCGTCGCCAGTCTCCTCTCGGCGGCGAGCGCGTGGGGAGGTGAGGAGGATAAGGCCGCCTTGGAAGGCGCTTGGGCTCCTCGAGCAGCCCTCTGGCCTGCTGACAGGCCTCCCGTGTCTTCGGGGAAGGCGCAGAAGACCTCTCAGCAGGGCGAGGGACCTCCGAGCCTTCTCAAACGGCCGGCCCCCTCTCGCTTCCCCCGCGGGCTGGCCGCCAAGCCACAGGACGGGAGCGGCCCCTGCGCCTTCGACGACATGGGCGCCTGCGGCAAGACTGTCCGGTTCTTCAACTTCTCCCTGGAGGACGGGCCCGGCGCCTTCCCCTCGCCCCCTGCTGTGCGGGGCGGGGCTGGGAGAGGAGCGTGAAGGACAGGAGGATCGGGTGTCGCTAGAGGTGCATCCGGCCCAAGGTGCCCCCAGGATTTACCAAGGAGGCCTCCGCGGCCTCCAGAGCATCCCTCACGAGGCCCGGAGGGCCCAAGGGGCTCCAAAGTTGATCGGAAAGCTAGGGGCACCTCGGGCCAGGGGCACCTTGGGCAACCCCCTACACCTTAGGCGATGCTTAAGAAAACCTAAGTTTTCGGCCAGGGTCTCGATTATTCTTAATGTTTCAATATAAATCCCAAGATTTTGATAGAAGTTCTGGGTTTTATTCCAGTTCTGAGACTCTGAATTTCTTAACCCATGATTTCTTAAGCATTTCGCAGGGTGTAGAGGAAGGATTGGGTGTGGCCGGGATGCTGGAGGTGGAGGCACCAAACCTGTGGTGTGTGTGTGTGTGTGGTTTGTTGGCCGGGGAGAGCCTGTTCGAGGATAACCACGTCCCACGAGTTGCGGGTCACTCGATTTTTTGTTATCGGAAGTTTGTGGGGGCAGCAGGTCCAGGTCCAGTGGAGCTGCGAAGCTCCAGAGGGTCACCCGTCCGTGCTGCCCTGGGTCCAGGGGCCAGTGGGGTACCAGGATCACAGATGCCCTCGCGGCTGGAAAACTCCTGCCTGGGTTTCAGGAGTGGCCCGATACCTGATATCTCAGCAGGAGGGATCGACAGGGCCCTCTTGATACTGATTTGCCTGATCCCCGCGAGCTTGACAATGCCAATTTTGTTTCGGAAGCTCGGTGGCAGAGGTCAGTCTTGTTCGATTTTATTTCGCCGCGCCTAGTCAGAGGAGCTCGCCGTGGATTTCCGAAGAAGGAGATGAGTACGAGTAGGATGATGATGACAAGGGAAGGAGATGATGACGACGGTGATGAAGATGCCGGAATACTAATACGGACGATGCTGCTGCTGATGAGGATGATGATGGTGATGTCGATGATTCTGATGATTCTGATGATTATGATGATTATGATGGAGCTGTTGATGACGATGATGCTGATGGTGGTGATGATGCTGATGATGACGACGATGACGATGATAATGGATGTCATGCTGATGCCGATGAGGTTGTTGGTGGTGGCGTTGATGACGGTGGTGATGATGCTGACGACTGCGATGATGATGATGATGATGATGATGATGATTATACTGATTCTGATGTTAACGACGATGATGATGCTGATGATGATGACGATGCTGATGATGATGCTGATGATGATGATGTTGATGGTGATGATGATGCTGATGATGATGACGATGACGATGATGATGGTTGTCATCCTGATGCTGATGAGGTTGTTGGTTGTGGTGATGACGGTGGTGATGCTGATGACGACTGCGTTCATCATGATGATGACGATGATGATGCTGATTCTGATGATTACGATGATGATGCTGATATGCTGATGACGATGCTGATGCTGCTGACTATGATGTTGACAATCATGATGATGCTGATGATGTTGATGATGACGATGATGACGATACTGGTGATGATGACGACTACGACGATGATGGTTATGATGATGCTGGTGATGATGATGATGATGATGCTGATGCTGATGCTGATTGTGATTATCATGATTATCATGATGATCATGGTGATGACGATGATGACGATGATGCCGATGATGCCGATGATGCCGATGACGATGACTATGACGACGACGATGATGATGACGATGCTGATGCTGATGCTGCTGCTGGTGATGATGATGCTGCTGCTTATGATGATGCTGATGATGCTGATGTTATTGATGTTGATGTAGATGATGATGATGATGATGATGATGATGATGATGATGATGATGATGATGATGTTGATGATGATGATGATGATGATGATGATGATGTTGATTATGATGTTGATGATGGTGATGATGATGATGATGATGATGATGATGATGATGATGATGATGATTATGATGATGCAGAGGAGGCGGAGGAGGACGAGGAGGAGGAGGCGGAGGATGATGATGATGCTGCTGATGATGATGATGATGATGATGATGATGATGATGATGATGCTGATGATGATGATGATGATGATGATGATGATGATGATGATGATGGTGCTGCTGCTGATGATGATGATGCTGATGAGGATGATGAGGAGGATGATGAGGAGGATGATGAGGATGAAGACGGTGATGGATGAGGAGAGGGATGACGAGGACGCCTCTTGCGGGGCCTTCGAGCACTCCCATAAAGCCTCCAGCCTCCCAGCCTCCATCCCAGCCTCCACTCGTGAGATTCTCGTGGGTTGGCCAGTCCAAGTAACGTTATCTTCAAGTATTTCACCTGGCTTCCAGGCAGACTTCCACCTCTTCCAGCGGTGCTGCTAAGCCAGAGTATTCGCGCCTCTGTGACCACACTCCCATTCAGTCTATGCCTGAACGAATGCCAGTCCATTGATCTCTCAGCTTTCATAGATTCTGCTGGCCTCTTCAGAACTCATCCAACATTCTAGTAGTGACTACGGAATCCGCCGAATCCTTGGTAAGTTCCGCGGAGGAAGTACGGGCCAAAAAAATAGCCCTCTCAAACGTGGCAATCAACGTGGGGACCCACCAGAACTCAGCTGGGCACGCTTCAATATCCTCAAGCAGTTTAGCAACAGACTCCAGTTCTCATATACATCCACATTCCTACGTCGTTTCGGACCAGCCTGGGTGACATACGCGCTAACCTGGGTAACTCCTGTGGTGATCCACCTCAGAGTGGCCATGTAAGACTTCCACGAAACTATACTTTTCTCACAGTGGATCTCGAGCGGGACGTGTACAACCCTGTGGCCGCATCCTCGTCTGGATATTTTCTTCAAGGGCGTATTGGTCAGGATGCTGATCATTTCCTCCAGGTATAAAGCAAAACCAGCGCACAACGAATCCAGGGCCGCCTGTCTGTGTGAGAAGAGCCCCCTCCTCATGGTGTCCTCCAGCTGGCCTACCTCCACCCCAGTCTGATCCCAATCAGGGTTTCAGAAACATGACCCAAAGAGGAGAGCAAGCCGCAAATGCTGGCACTTCGCCAAGATGGACACATTAGCCTTACCATCAACGTTCACATGCAGCGTGACAGGGCAGTGAGGAGAGACAGGGTATGCACGATGCCATGCTGCGCGCTAAGCAAAGCCCATCAGCATTTGCGACAGCATGACGGAATCAATGACACGCTTGGACTCCTGCTTGACGCACAGGGGGATGTCAAACACGACACGCTCCATGCACGCGCGATGTGGGAACTCAGTGGACGCAACTCTGGATGGCAGCATGCCCGAATCACCCGCTACAATCACAGGCATCTGCCCAGCTTCTTCAAGATAGGTAATAACACATTGTACGTAAGTATTGGTAGGGTTGAGCCCCGCGCAAGTCACAGTGTAGATGCTAGCAAGCACCTGCGGGGTAGTTCAGGAATCTCAAGCTTCAGGGCACGCAGCCAGTTGCACACATCAGCCAAATCATACTTAACTGGGCTAGCACACATTTTCATCCACGCTCCGATTAGGATAGCCAGTTCACCAGACAACACCGCAGATTCATGAGATGAAGCTTGCGAGAAAAACGGGTGCCAGCCACGCGATTTTCGCACCATTCAGCAACATTTGTTGTAGCCTAGTAGGATTCCCTGCAGAACAAGAAATGACGCCTGTGGGAAGTTGAAGTGACCAGACGAAGGAGGAGGAGGAGGAGGAGGAGGAGCAGCAGGAGGAGGACGCGGACGCGGACGCGGACGCGGACGCGGACGCGGACGCGGACGACGACGACGACGACGACGACCGACGGACGACTGCCGAGGGACGACGGACGACGGACGACGACGACGGCCCGCGAGGAGATAAAGGGCGGCGCGGGTGCCGGCGGCGCGAAGGCCGCCGCCGTTGCCGCCCCTCCTGGGGCGCGCGGGGCGAGGCGGGGTGGAGGGAGGGGGAGATGAGGGAGGATGGGGCAGCTGGAGGGAGGAATGTGTAGGAGGAGGGAGGAGGGAGGAGGAGGGAGGAGGGAGGAGGGAGGAGGGAGGAGGGAGGAGGGGAGGAGGAGGAGAGGGAGGGAGGGAGGAGGAGGGAGGGAGGGAGGAGGGAGGGAGGGAGGGAGGGAGGAGGGAGGGAGGAGGGAGGGAGAGGAGGAGGAGGAGGAGGAGGCGGAGGAGGAGGAGGAGGAGGAGGAGGAGGAGGAGGAGAGGCAGGTGGAAGGAGGGAGGAGGGAGGAGGAAGGGGGGAATGGAACGGCATGGATCTGTCGCGAAACGAAGCGACATGAATTATCCAACCGTGGACTGGGGATTCGACCTGGCCTGAATTTTGGCTCCTGGGAATCTGGTACAGCTGCCAGAAGCCCTGCACCTTAATTAGCACTGCCCATCAGGTGCGGTATGCGCAGCAGGTGGGCGGCAAAAGCCCTCCGCAGCACGAAAAACCATTCAGCTGCACCCCGCGGCACGACGAGGAGAACTAGAGAGAAGACCCAGAGGAGCAGAAACCGCCCGCGACCCCAGGAGAGAGAGAGGGGGACGGAAGAGAGGAGGGGCAGCGAGGCGAACGCGACGAGAGGGAGGCGATGGAACGGGTCGCGGCCAGGCACTGCCCCGCTCCCGCGGGGACGCCAGGCACGGGGAACCTCCGATGCGCCCCGCGAGCCCCAGACGAGGCGGCCCCAGATCCGCCACCAGCGTCTCGAGCCGAGGCCGAGCGTCGTGGGGCAGCCCTGCACGACTGCGGGCACGCACCTGTGGGCGGCGAAGCCGACAATGCACTCGGGAGCGATCCGCTGCCGTCTATGGCTGCCCGGTCGATCTGTGGACCTGTCGGCACGGCGCCCTTCTGTACCCCAACGCCTCCCAAGGAGGTCAGCGTCCCGAAGCAGCCGTGTTCGGATTTCGTTCCTCTCCCAGGGCGCCGCAGCTGCAGCGATCCTGCCGACCTCGGGCTGAGAGGGACGAGCTCCGACGCCGCGCTGCTGAGGGGTGCGGGGTGCCCTCACCTGCCCTGCTGCCATCGCGGCCCCTGCGGCGGCGAGTTTTCTCAGCTGAGAGCCCCGCCGCACCGGCGTGAATCTCAGGCGGGCCGGCGATCTGTGTGTCTCCAGCCTTTGCCCCGGCGTCTGCCCTTTGGGAAGAGCCCTCGAGCGACACGGTGAACAGCAGATCTCCGTCCTCCGCCTCGGCTTCCGTCGCCGGGCTCTTAGCTTCATCAGCATGTGCTCAGGAGGAGGAGGAGGAGGAGGAGGAGGAGGAGGAGGACGAGGAGGAGGAGGAGGCAATTTTTGGAGGATGTCGCGAGCGAAACGCTCTGTTTTTGGGACAGCTGTTGAACAACCAATGGTCTTTCAATCACTTCGCCTCCGAGGACCCGTCCGAATGCAATTTTCGGAGGACGTCTCGAGCGAAACGCTCTGATTTAAACAGAACTGTTAAAAGCCTGCCACGAGGAGCGCGTCCGGGTGGGCGGCCCCCAGCCGCCTGGGGTGGCAGCCGCGGTGCTCCGTGCCGTTAGGGCCCGCACGGGCTCGCGGGGCAGGGCGTGGCACGGCCCCGGGGGGCCCAGAGAGCCCGTCGGCCACGCAGGGATCGCGGGGCCCGCAGGGCTCCCAGGGCTCGTGGGGCTCCCACTCCTCCTCCTCCTCCTCCTCCTCCTCCTCCTCCTCCTCCTCCTCGTCCTCGTCCTCCTCCTCCTCCTCCTCCTCGGCCCTGGGGGCCCGGAGAGCCTGAAGGCGCGGAGCAGCGCCTCAACGGCTCGAGCCTCCGCGCGGCCCGCCTGGGCGCGCCGCTCGGCAGCCGCGCGGCGACGGCTCCTGCGGGCGCCCCGCCGCTGGAGGGTCTGGGATATACGTGTTGAAGGGCCCGCGAGCAGATAAGAGCGAACAGTCTGAAAATCATTGCTGCTGTTGTTGTTGTTGTCGTTGTTGTTGTTGTTGTTGTTGTTGTTGTTGTTGTTGTTGTTGTTGTTGTTGTTGTTGTTGAACATTATTAATTCTAAAGAATAATTATTGTTGGGCCCCCTGGTGCGCGCCCCCCCCGCCGCGCCTAGGCCGCAGCCGCGTTTTCATCATTTTCGTGAGGAAGCCTCAGGTAATTCGATGTCATCAAGATCCGGTTGTTTTGTTCCCCCCGCTTTCCCTTGCAAAAAACACTATAAAATGACATTTCTTGTTCTAATATAATCAAATTTCAAGAATCCCTTGCAAAAAATAAGGTAAAGTGGACATTCGCGCGCGCAAGACGAAATCCTTCCAAAAGCTTAGTGTTCGGAGCGATTTTAACATAAAAACATCAAAAAACCAATGGTTTTTCAACAAAAAAATGTCA
>CAUYUJ010014800.1:139982-152482 GCA_963575745.1 Prorocentrum cordatum | reverse complement strand
ATCCAGCTCGAAAGCAGGCGCTGAAAGATGGGGTCTAGGGCTCCATTCGTGTTTTTTTCGTTGCGAAGTTTGCATGTTTTCCCGCCGTCGGATCTCGGGGGAGGAACTCTAGGCCTCCTAGATGGAATCGGAGTAGATGCGGTCGAAGGATCGCTTCGCATCGCCGACGTCGACGATACATCGCCGATTCATTGCCGATGCGTTGCCGGTGTATCGTCGATGCGGCGTGATCCTCCGAACCCATCTACAAGAAGCCCCGTTCGTGAGGCCTCTAGTGGAGGAATCGGTGTACACCTTAGGCGATGCTTAAGAAAACTTAAGTTTTCGGCCAGAGTCTCGATTATTCTTAATGTTTAAATGTAACTCCTAAGATTTTGATAGAAATCTTGGATTGTTATTCAAGTTCTGAGACTATGAATTTCTTAACCCATGATTTCTAAAGCATTTCGCAGGGTGTAGATTAGTGTCAGATTTTTTTTTTTGACTCTGGGGACCCTCGCCGGACTCCGGGGCCGTCGAACAGCTGCCCGCGATGAGAAGCCGGCAGCGGAGGAAGGGTCGGGCCTTCCGGCGGGCCCCTGGGGAACAGGTTGGGATCAGTCAGAGCCCCAGAATCATCAGGGGTAACTCGGGTCAGGGATAACTCGGGTTCCTTTTTCGGGAGTCCGAACCCGAGTTACCCCGGACCCGAGTTACCCCGGATAATTCGGGCGTCCAGAGCCCTAGAATCATCAGGGGTAACTCGGGTCAGGGATAACTCGGGTTCCTTTTTCGGGAATCCAAGCCCAAGTTACCCCGGACCCGAGTTACCCCGGATAACTCGGGCGTCCAGAGCCCCGAATCATCAGGGGTAACTCGGGTCAGGGATAACTCGGGTTCCTTTTTCGGGAACCCGAACCCGAGTTACCCCGGACCCGAGTTACCCCGGATAACTCGGGCGTCCAAGTAAGTCCATGCGGAGTGCTCGATCTCAATCTGGACCTACTCCGTCTGGACGTGGCCTCTCCTGGTGGGAGGCCACTGAGTCTGTGCGGAGCGACTCCGCCTGGGCGGAGCCTCTCCCGACGGGACTTCCGGGGACCCCCTTCTTGCACAACTCCCGACGTTGCATCCCCATGAGAGGGCCCTGCTGGAGACCGGGCCCGCTGCTCTTTGCCACCGCTCTCTCGGGCTCCCCAGGGCACTCCGCGAGCCCTGGGACCGTCAGAGACGGCTCGGGACGAAGAGCACTGCTCCCGCGGGCAGGCCCTGGGTGGGGCCCAGGACCCGTGTGCCCCAAGCTAAACGTTGGCCCCGCGCAGGGGGGGGGTGGGAAGGGGGGAAGGGGGACGGGGGGAGGCATCTTATATCTGCACGAACGACATGGGTACGGAAAGAGTGGGTACACTACCCAACAGCAGTTCCGAAGGGGGGAAGGGGGACGGGGGGAGGCATCTTATATCTGCACGAACGACATGGGTACGGAAAGAATGGGTACACTACCCAACAGCAGTTCCTGTTCATTTTGAACAGGACTCGCTGTCCACGCCGCCGCGGCCTGTGTCCATTCGAGACAGGAGGCCGCCTGCCCAACAGCGGCCGCTGTTGGTTTGGGGCAACATTTGTTGTTGGGCATTGTACACAGACATTCGGGGCAACGATCGGGGGGCTCGGCACATGGGGGATGCACCGACCTCTCATCGCCCATGGATCGCCGACAGGGGACGGATAGCCCCAGCCTGCCCAGGAATGTGTGGATGCAGGGTCGGGGGCCCATCACCGATCTATCGGGGATGTATCGCCGATTCCAGCTTGATGTGCCCCCAAATAAGCCAGTTCTCCCTTGCCGTTGCCCCTCAGACATGCGATGTCCTGTGTTTTTCTGTGCGGGGTCTCGGGAAGTCCCGACCCCTCTCCGGGACCAATCTTGCATCCCGAGCCGGCTTTCGACGGCCCCGCGAGGGCCCCCAGAGGCCGAAAACGGCCAACAAACTTTCTGTTCGAGCCCCGTGGTGGAGTTGGGCGTGGCGTAGTGGCGGGGCGGCGGCAAAGGGGGGGGGGGGCAGCGAGGGCTGCAGAAAAGGGCTGCAGAAAAGTGGCCCTGCAGGGCCCCTGCAGGGGCGCTCTCGGGCCCAGAAGGAGGCCTGGAGGATCCGAGCAGTGCACCTTCCCCCCCCCACTTGCAGTCAACCCGCATATAGTAAGGATGGGCACCCTCCCCAACGGCATCCTTGCATCCTTGCCCCTTCGGCCCATCTTCGGCGACTTCCGCTGGCCAACCTCGTTCGAAGAGCGCTGACGTGAGCCTCCAAGGCTCTTGCATCCTTACAGTGGAACCGAGGTCTAAGATCGAGGCCGCTTCGGGGAGGGTATCCCAGCGTTCTTCGTGTTTGCGGAACGCTCTCGTGCATCCAATAGGGAGGGTGCCCTCCGATGCTCTGCCTGCTTTGGCCGACGGAGGGCCTCGTGCCCTCGAGGGGTATTCTTCTGGCCCAGGTCCGACTGTACACCTTAGGCGATGCTTAAGAAAACCTAAGTTTTCGTCCAGAGTCTCGATTATTCTTAACTTTTTCAATGTAAGTCCCAAGATTTTGATAGAAGTTCTGGGTTTTATTCAATTTCTGAGACTATGAATTTCTTAACCCATGATTTCTTAAGCATTTCGCATGGTGTACCGCGCATCCTTATGATACGGGTTGACCGTGTCGCCCCCCGCTGGTAGCGAGGCCCGGCGGAGCGGCGCACGGCAGGAGCCTCCTCGCCCGGCAGCGTGACCGTGGCGAGCTGCCCCGGCAGGTTCGACGTCCCCGGCTACGGCAAGGCCCGCCCGCGCCTCTGCCGCCGGCTGCGCTCCGCCCCTTCGCTGTCTCTCTACGGCAGGTTCGCGTCGTGTCGACCGGCGGCGACCCCGCCGCCGGCGTTCATCAGAGCGTGAATTACCTACCCCGCTTTCGCTTCCAGGCAAAACCAAGTCATACCACGCGCCTCCTCGCCAAGCGGCTTGACCAGTACAGGCCGTAGTTTGGCATCGCTTGGTATCTCTTGGAAGCGAGGGTGGTCAAAAGCGAGGTAGGTTTGTTTGCCCCCTAGTTCAGCTTTGAACGCCGCCGGCGACCTGGAGTCGCTCAATGTTGAACGATCTGACGTTGCGGAAAGGGCCGACCGTTCAAGGTCGAACGATCTCCGCGGTGTCAGGGACCAACGCTGGGGTCGGCACGACGCGAACTTGTCGTAGGCCTCCCAGACGGGGTCCGAGTAGATGGGGTCGGAGGATCGTTCCGCATCGCCGATGCATCGCCGATGCGGCTCGATGTGGGGCCCGATGTGCTTCATGTCGACGTCGCCGATGCATCGCCGACGTCGACCCTGCATCGCCGGCGCATCACTGTTGCATCGCCGATGCATCGCCGATGTATCGGCGGTGCGACGCGATCCTCCGACCCCATCTACTCCGACCCCATCTAGGAGGCCTCTAGTCTCGGGATGGTCGATATGGGTACGGAAAGAGTGGGTGCGGTGCCCAGTAGCAGTTCCTCTTCCTCTGGAACAAGACTCGCTGTCCGTGCCGCCGCGGACGTTGTTCACGGAAGACACGAAGCCGCCAGCCCAACAGCGGCTTCTGTTGGTTTTGGACACACCTGTTGTTGGGCATTGTGCCCATCTTTTCCGTACCCTTTGCGGGCGTCCAAATGGTCGGGGCGCGCGCGATCGGCGTCACCCCTCCCAAGATGTGCTTAAGCGTCGTGGCAAACATCGCGACGGGAGGTTTCCCCAGAGATCCGACGCTCCAACAGAGGTTGGAGGCGAGCGGTCTGGGGCAGACCTCGACCTCCGGGGGCCCTCTCGGATCGAAAACAGTGGAGCGGCCTGATGTCTGGGTCTGGCCGTCGGGATGGAAGACCGGTCGTGTGTCGGGCCGGGCGAAAGGGGGGGATTTGGAAAGGGGGGGTTACGAAATTTGCTGCATGCAGCTGGTTTCGGCCTCACCGAGGGGCCCATTCCTCGATACATGGGCGCCTCCCGGCGCCGGGAGGCGCCGGGAAAATCAGCTACGTGAGCTGATTCTCAACCCCCCCCTTTGCTATCCCCCCCTTTCGCCCGACCCGAGTGTGGAAGGGGTCGGGGCTTCCTGAGGCCCCGTGCCGAGCAAGACCAGGGCATCGCATGTCTGGGAACAGACGGGCACCCTGTGCGCGTCGCGCCCCCAAGCGGGGGGCCCGCGCGCCGAGAAGCCTTCTTTCTATAGTGTATGCTTCCCGGCGGGCGCTTTCTGGCATTAGCGTATCGGAGCACGATCTGTTACAAGACGTCTGTGCTGGATGTTCGGGTCGTTTGCGCGCCTCCGAGGAGGACGCATCGTACCAGTGTGTCCTGGTGCGTCCCATCGGGGCGCACGTCACAGTGGTGGGCTTGTTTTCCACCACCTCCACCACCATAAGTTGGAAGGGGGAAGGAGGAGGATGAAGATGATGATGACGATGATGATGGTGATGATGATGATGATGATGATGTTGACGATGATGATGATGATGATGATGATGATGATGATGATGATGATGATGATGAGGATGATGAGGAGGAGGAGGAGGAATAATAATAATGATAATAATCATATTAATAAGAAGCATGATAATACTAAGAAGAATAATCAAATAATAAGCATAATAATGCTAATAATAATCATAATAATAATAGTAATATTAACAATAGTAATCATACTGATAATAATCATAATAATAATAGTAGTAGTAATATAATACTATTACTAATAATACCAATTCTAATAATAATAATGATAATAAAACTGATAATATTAATACTGTAAGAATAATAATACTGTTAATAATAACAATAATAATAATGATACTAATAATAATAAGAAGAATAAGAAGAATAAGAAGAATAAGAAGGAGAAGACGAAGAAGAAGAAGAATAACAATACGAATAATAATAAGAAGAATAAGAATAATAAGAAGAAGACTAATAATAATAAGAAGAATAAAAATAATAAGAAGAAGAGGAGCAGGAGGAGGAGGAGGAGGACCCCCTCCCCCTCCCACTTATTGTGGTGGTGGTGGTGGAAGACAAACCCGCCTTAATGAGGGTCAGCGCTAACTGAGGTCCGCCAACCCCTCCTATCTGACCTGGGTCTGAGGGGGACCACGTGGGGCCGGTTTCCCTTGTCCGCCCTCCGCTGGCCTAAGTCGGGCCTGTCCCTCCATATACGTAGGAGGAGTATTCAAAAATAGTCAAAAATAGTCGGGGGGCGATTTTTTTTGGGGGGGGTATTTTCAGGGTATTTTTCAGTTTTCGCCCAAAATCCCCCTGTAGGGGGACACGCCCGACCTAACGCTAACGGGGGTCCGCCAGCCCCTTCTGGCTGACCCGGGTCTGGGAGGGACCGCGTGGGGCCGATTTCCCCCCTGGCCGCCCTCCACTGGCCCGGCTTTTTGGGAGCTGCCACGCGGTCGGCCGAGCTTCGCGCGAGGGCCCTCTGGCCGACCCCGGGTTTGGTCGGGTATAGCCAGGACCCCAGGTGAGGGGACCCGCTTAGTTGTAGGGCCCCAGAGCCCCCAAATTGGCCAGAATCACTAAGCCAGGCCTGCCGCAGCCGATGTTTTTTAGGGTGGCGGCAGTTCCGGTTATAGTGGCACGGGGCCGAGGGGCGTCCTCCAGTACATATCATTAAACCGGGTCCCATTAAACCCAGTTCTGCCAACGCCCGGTTTAGGCTGTTCCGGACCAGCGCGTTCCCGACGCTTTCTTTGTCGTTCGGTCGCAAATCATGGGAGCCTCGGGTACCTTCGTAATCCCGTCTCTAGAGTGCATTAGCGCGTTAGCGTCTTGTGATCGATGAAACATCGCCGATGCAGCATCGATTAGCTACGATCTAGCGTCTGTTAGCATCGTTTTCGCGTCGACTAGCGTCGATCAGGTCGCCTCCCTCGCGCCACCCCCTGGTGGTGCGCACCGCCAAATCTCGTCGCGGCAGGGATGAAAGGTATCAACGACACGCGCGTCGTCTTTCAACATGCGCGTGTTATTCGTGCGCTTTCCGCACCACCGCCTGACACATCTTCAGCAGCAGCACGCTGATCGGGCGTCCGACCGACGTGTCATCGGTACTGTTTTGGCTCTCCGATCTTCCTCCTCCCTGCTCTGCCCCTCCCCCCCCCAGAGGTTGCGATCGTGCCGACGGGCTGGGCCGACGCCGACGGTTACAAGCCCGTGGACGTCACCGAGAGCGGCGAGCTGGCACGCCCTGCCTCGGAGGGTGGGTGGGAGAAGAGGAATGTCGAGGAGGAGGGTTTGGGAGGATGAGGAGGAGGAGGAGGAGAAAGAGGAGGAGGCGGAGGAGGAGGATGAGGAGGAGGAGGAGGAGGAGGCGAAGGAGGAGGAGGATGGGGGAGGAGGAGAGAGGAATGAGGCGGAGACGAGAACGATGATGATGATGAGTGAGAGAGGAGGAGAGAGGAGGAGGAAGAGGAGGAGGAGAGGAGAGGAGGAGGAAGGAGGAGGAGGGTGGAGGATGATGAGGAGGAGGAGGCGGTGCATGAGAATGATGATGATGATGATGTGATGATGATGATTATATGAAATTGATGATGATGATGATGATGATGATGATGATGATGATGATGATGATGATGATGATGATGATGATGATGATGATGATGATGATGATGATGATGATGATGATGATGATGATGATGATGATGAGGATGAGGATGAGGATGAGGATGATGATGATGATGATGATGATGAGAGGATGAGGATGAGGATGAGGATGAGGATGAGGATGAGGATGAGGATGAGGATGAGGATGAGGATGAGGATGAGGACGAGGACGAGGATTAGGATGAGGATGAGGATGAGGATGAGGATGATGATGAGGAGGAGGCGAAGGAGGAGGAGGAGGTGGAGGAAGAGGAGGAGGAGGTGGAGGAGGTGGAGGAGGAGGAGGACGAGGAGGAGGAGGAGGAAGAGGAGGAGAGTCGAGGAGGAGGGTCGAGAGAGAGGATGATGGATGAGGATCCGCCTCCTTGTCTCCGCTGGCGCCGCGCTCACCGCCCGAAGGTGGCCCACATGGACGCGCGCGCCTACTTCGCTGACACGTGCACAGCAGGATGGCAGGGCCGGCGGGGAGTGGGCGGGGCAAGTCTGGGACGGAGATGACCGACGATCGAGGATCGAGGTTTATGGACGCTCTTGCCTCTCTCCCCAGACATGCTCGCGTCGTGACAAAATCAGGGCGGGAGGTTTTTGGCCGTTTTCGGCCTCTCGTGTCCTTGCCAGGCCCCGGGACCGTCAAAAAACGACTCGGGATGAAAAACCAGTCCTGGGGAAAGGATCGGGACTTCTGGGGACCCCGCCCAGATCGAGGGTTCTGGACGCTCTTGCCTCTCTCTCGGAGGCTGAGTTTGCAGCAGTCGTCGCCGTCATCCTTCCCCTTCCCTTCTCAGGTGGGCGGGGTGTGCCTTCCAGCGCCGGGGGTGGCTCATCCGAGTCGCCCCGGTCTGGAAGTGAGCGCTTGTGCCCAGCGCGACGCCTCCTTGCAGAGCCCGATCCTCTGCCTCTCCCTCCGCTCCCTCGGCTCCCTCGCCCCTCGCGCGCCCGGCGTGGGCACCCGCACACGGCTGGCACGCGCAGTTCTGTTGTGAGGGCTTCGAGGCCGGCTCGCTGCTGGCTTGCGGTTTTGTGAGCGCAGGGCGAGGATCAAAAAAGAGCCTCTCTCTCTCTCTCTCCTTTTGACTTCCAGAAGCCTCCGGGGGTCCCCAGAGGCGTCGGGATACCTCCATGGCTCCTCCAGGGGACTCTGGGGATCTCCAGATGGGGAGGAGGAGGGGGAGGAGGAGGAGAGCCAGTGTGAACCCAAGACCCATGAACGATATTGCAATAAAACCTGCCTCCGAGTTCCCTCTTCATAGGCCCCTGCCAGGATTCATTTCACTGAGAGAAGTGCCCTGTTGGAAGACAACCGTTCGAACATCCAGAACTATGCCAGAATACCATTCCTGGGATTTCAGCGCTGCGAATCACCGTTACTGCTGCGTTTTGCGATCGTGAACCGTGCCATAATACCATTCCTGGGACTTCAACTCCGCGAGTCAATTTAAGTTTTGCGTCCCGACAGTCCGACATCGTGCCGAAACACAATCTCTAAACCATGAGACTCCTGGAAACCATATTCGATTCATGGGAAAACTATAAGCGGCGCTGTGGCGAGAGCCACATTTTGAAAAGGAGCCGCCCTCAATCCGTGAAGCTTGTGCAGTGTTTCAAGTCGAATGTGCGAGACGCTAAGGCGACAGCCACATTTTGACACGGACCCGGCCTCCATCCGTGGGGATCGTGCATTTTTTAGACGAATGCGCGGCGCTAAGACGAGCGCCACACATTGAAAACGGCCCGCCCTCCATCCGTGAAGCTCT
Source organism: Prorocentrum cordatum (assembly GCA_963575745.1). Classification (NCBI taxonomy): domain Eukaryota; class Dinophyceae; order Prorocentrales; family Prorocentraceae; genus Prorocentrum; species Prorocentrum cordatum. The sequence continues at coordinate 144,071 of CAUYUJ010014800.1, read as the reverse complement.
TGCAGTAAAACGAATGTGCGCGACGCGCAGGCGAGACACAGGGAGGAGTTATTATCAGGGACAGGTCTGGAGGTGGAGGAGGAGGAGGAGGAGGAGGAGGAGGAGGAGGAGGAGGAGGAGGAAGTTGGGGAGGAGGAGGGAGGAGGAGGAGGAGGAGGAGAAGAGAGGGGGAGGAGGAGAGAGGAGGAAGGAGAGAAGGAGGAGGAGGAGGAGGAGTGGAGAGGCGAGGAGGAGGAGGAGAGGAGGACGGATGAGGAGGGAGGAAAAGTAGGTTGATGATGATGATGATGAGGAGGAGGAGGAGGAGGAGGAGGAGGAAGAGGAGGAGGAGGAGGAGGACATGGAGGTGGACCCTAGTTGGCCGCGTCCCCCCGAGGCTGTCCACGCTCACTGCTTCCTCCCCCCTGCACCCTGTCCCCCTCCTCCCCCCTCCTCACCTCCCCTTCTCCCCTCCATGATTACACAGTATGAGTACTACTCTCCTCTCTCCCCTGATGACGTCCGGAAGATGTTCGGCCCCCCTCCGCGTGTTGTTTTTTTCCCACATCCTGAGTGGGGTTCTTGTTTTCCCAGAACATCCTCTCCTTCTCCCTCCCGCCTCCCGCCTCCCATATCAATACCATGCCAACTATTCCAGCCTCCCATATCATACCATGCCTAGCGTTCCATACCATAGCATACCTACCATACCATACCATACCATACCATACCATACCATACCATACCATACCATACCATACCATACCATTACATTTACCATTACCATTACCATTACCATTACCATTACCATTACCATTACCATTACCATTACCATTACCATTACCATTACCATTACCATTACCATTACCATTACCATTACCATACCATACCATACCATACCATACCATACCATACCATACCATACCATACCATACCATACCACACACTACCAAACAATACCATACCATACCATACCATACCTACGATGCCATACCACACCATACCATACCATACATACCTTTCGTGCTCCTCCCACCCCTCCAGAGAGGCCCCGCCTGAGCGAGGAGGGTATCGGAAACCCATACTATTTACATTGTTTCGTGCCCCTCCCACCCCTCCAGGGAGGCCCCGTCTGAGCGAGGAGGGTATCGGAAACCAAACCTATTTACATGGTTTCGTGCCCCTCCCACCCCTCCAGGAAGGCCCCGCCTGAGCGAAAAGGATTTCGGAAACCAATACTATTTACAAGGTTTCGTGCCCCTCCCAGCCCTCCAGGGAGGCACCGCCTGAGCGAGGAGGGTATCGGACACCCATACTGTTTACATGGTTTTGTGCCTCTCCCACCCCTCCACGAAGGCCCCGCCTGAGCGAGGAGGGTATCGGAAACCCATACTATTTACATGGTTTCGTGCCCTTCCCACCTCTCCAGGGAGGCCCCGCCTGAGCGAAAAGGGTATCGGAAACCCCTACTATGTACATGGGTTCTTGCCCCTCCCACCCCTCCAGGGAGGCCCGTCTGAGCGAGGAGGGTATCGGAAACCCATACTACGTACACGGTTTCGTGCCCCTTCCACCCCTCCAGCAGGTCCCGCCTGAGCGAGGAGGGTATCGGCAACCCGTACTATTTACATGGTTTCGTGCCCCTTCCGTTCGGTTTCGTGTCCCCCCTCCACTCCTCCAGAGAGGCCGCGCTTGAACGAGGAGGGTCGCGGAAAGCATTACTCTTTACCAGGTTTCGTAGCCCTCCCCCCTTCAGCGGGGCCCCGCCAGAGCGAGGAGGGTATCAAGACACCGTACTATTTACAAGGCTTCCTTTTTCTGAGCACCTGTCCTCCCTCCTCCTTTCTTTCGTCTGCCCTTTCGTGCGTACTTACTCGTTCGGTGAGCTTCTCCTTCGTGTTGATGTTGTCGTACCCCATGGGTCCCACGACACCGTTAATATCTTTAGGGGGGAACTCCGTTAGCATAATTACACAGGGTCCCCGGGAGTTGGGTTTTCGTTTTTTGTTTTTGCCTTATATTTTGCACCGCCGAAGCGTTGTCCTCCTTTTCGGGCTTCCGTTCGTGCCGAATCGTGCTCCCGCTGCAGCGCTGGCCTCATTTCCGCACTTCAGCTCGTTCCGAATCGTGCTCCCGCTGCAGCGCTGGCCTCATTTCCGCGCTTCCGCTCGTTCCGAATCGTGCTCCCGCTGCAGCGCTGGCGTCAGTATTTCCAGTGCCATGCCACGGCATGCAATGCAATGCTGTGTGTGTGTGTGTTCCGCTGCGCGATGCCACGCCTTCGGCTGTAATGCTAGGACATGCAGTGCTTGACTACGCAGTGCCACGCAATGCTATGCCACGCTACGCTTTGATCTTCGACGCCATGCTATGCCATGTGCTGATCTGTGTCGCTGTGCGATGCCATCCTTTGCGTTGCAATGCTTTGCGATGCAATTCTTCTTCACTACGCAAACCCACGCCATGCTATGACATACTGCGCTCTGCCGTTCTCTTCTACGCCCTGCTATACCGTGCTCTACGATACATCGCGCACCCTCTCGGGATAATTGCCCTGCTCGACATCCGACTGTGCGAACAGAGGGGAGATCTACGCCATAGTAAGGGATGGGAGGGGTAGGGGTAGGACGTCAGAGATGACGCGAGCGCACCTAGCTTGCCTTCTCCCCCTCTCCTCCCTCCTCCCAGCCCCCTCTCCTCCCCTCTCCTCCCTCCCTGCTCCCTCCCCCCCCTCCCCCTTGGTTAACCCCCCCCTCCCCCTCGGTTAACTCCCCCCCCCCCTCGGTCAACCCCCCTCGCTCCTCTCTCCCCCTGCCGCCCCCCCCGCCGCGCGCCTGACGGCGCGGCCGCTGCCAGGGAAGTACGACCACGAGCAGTACCTCGCGCTGAAGCTGCTGGGCAAGGCAATCCGCTACAAAGTCGACCTGTCTGGCGCAGGGCGCGACGGCGAATGCCCGTGCGGAGGAGAATGTTCGAGGAGGACGCATTTGCATGCACGTAAGTGTTCGGAGGTGCTCGTGGATGTCTTTGATCGGCGCCAGATGCGTACCACGAGTCGCGTTAGGGGCGGCGCCAGAGGCGCTGTCAGGGGGTCCTGCCAGTCCTGCTGGCGTAGATCCGAGAAATCTGCGTGGACCTTCGAAAGTCTATGTTTACGCAGTTTTCTGCCCATCTGGAGGGAGAGTCCTGTTCTTCTTCCTCGTTCCCATCCCGCCGCGTCTCCGAGGCGGGGATTTATCCAGAGCCACCGCTTGGGGGATCGATCTTCGAGGACCTCGGCAGGTCGTAGATCTGGACATCTTCGGGCCCTAGGGTGGGGGGGGGAGTATCTCCGTACCCGTCGCCAGCCAAGGTCTGCGAAGATGGATCCAGCAGTCGGTGGTCAGGGTACATCACCGCCGCGCATCGCCCTCCTCCTCCTCCTCCTCCTCCTCCTCCTCTTCCTCCTCCTCCTCCTTCCTCCTCAACCCTCCTCCTCCTCCTCCTCCTCCTCCTCCTACTCCCTCCTCCTCCTCCCATTCTTCTCAACCCCCCTACTCCTCCTCCTCCCTCCTCATCCTCCTACCCCTCCTCATCCATCCTCCTCCTATCCTCCTCTCCTCCTCCTCCTCCTTTCTCCTTCTCCTTCTACCTTCTCCTTCTCCTGCTCCTTCTTCCTCCTCTCCTCATCGTCTTCCTCCTCCTCCTCCTCCTCTCCGCTTCAACCCCTCCTCCTCCTACCCCTTCCCTCCTGATCCCTCCCTCTTTCCCCTACCCTATTCCTCCTGCCCTACTCCCTCCTCCTCCTCCTCCTCCTCCTCCTCCTCCTCCTCCTCCTCCACGTCCTCCCCCCCCTCCCCCTCCTCCTCCCCCTCCTCCTCCTCCTCCTCCTCCTCCTCCTCCTCCTTCTCTTTCTCCCTCCTCCTCCTCTTTCTCCCTCCTCCTCCTGCTCCTCCTCCTCCTCCTCCTCGTCCTCCTTCCCGAACCCCGCCCGCCGTAGAGCCAGGGACTGGCAAGCTGACGGGCGGCACCCGGCAACGGGAGCTAAACTTCAGTTCATTTCGTTGGGTTTCTCTGGCGTGCGATGGTCGACTGACGTCGCATGCAGCACCTCTTCTATTTTAAGTTGTG
>CAUYUJ010014800.1:65000-139882 GCA_963575745.1 Prorocentrum cordatum | reverse complement strand
AGAGAGAGAGAGAGAGAGAGAGAGAGAGAGCGGACAAGTAGGCGGACCAGGGTCCGTCCGCGAGGCGCACTGCGGTGCGACAACTCGCAAAACACTATTTGCGGCGGTGCAGCCTTTAGAAACGAGGGCGGGCAACAAAAACCCCCTCCCCCGGCGCAGTGCGACAGACGCTACAGACGGCGGACAGACGGTGAAGATCTCACCTGTCAGACCGCGTGAAGAAAGTGGCCCCAACAAGAAAGGCGACGTGCTGACACGTGGCTAGGCGGCTTGGCAGACCGCCAGTTGGGCGCTTGGCCGCTAAGCGGCGCGCAGTGACGGGGCACCCCCGCCCCCACGCCCTGACACCGTGGACGCGGAGCCACGCGTACACACGGGCAGGCAGAAAGGAGGAGATTAGCGCGGGGCACCAGGTGGAGCGCCGCGGAACGATGACAGCATAGCTTGGATGGTGAGTGACGGCGCGGCACCATCGGGCGAGGGCGTAAGCAGCTCGGCGAAGGCTCGCCCGGCGCTGTGGAGGCGCTGGAGTAGAGGGCCTTGGCGAGCTTGGGCGGCGGCGAGGTCCGCGGCGAGAGCAACGCTCCTCTGCTGGAGAGCGGCCATAGCCTGGGACAGCTCGGTTTCGCGGTCGGTGAGGGGTAACTGCTCAGTGCCAGCAGCCGCGGGCCTCGTGACAGGGGCGAGGTCCTCGGTACGCCTGGCCAGGTGGTGGACTAGCGTAGTACGGCACCCCGTATGCTGACGTCCGTCACCCTTGAAAGGTGACTGGAGGGGAGCACGCGGCCCCAGGGCTGGAGCCGCTAGGGTCACGCCCCAAGAGGTCGGAAGAGCCGCATCCTCTCGCTCAGCAACGATGGAAGCCTGGGCGGGGTGCGAGGGCCTGCCTGGTTCAGTGCCTTGCGGGGGGGCTGAAGCCGCCCCCGCGGGTTGCCGCTGGTGGGGGGGCAGAATGGTTTGCGCGGTGGGGCCAATCCTAATGCCGTGCGAGGGCTCTGAGGTCAGCCGCGTAGTAGGGTGGCGTCTCGGTAGGGCGGCATGGTCGGCAGCGTGGGGTGTCGGCGGTGCGTCGTCTATGCCACTCAGTCCGCGGGGGTCACCCAGGTCGTCGTCGGCGTCTTGGCGGTGACCGATATCGTCATATGGGAGCGATGACGCTCTCGGAGATGGAGTCGCGGTAGGCGTCGAGAGGTTGCCCGACGGGGCAGGGTTGTCGCTGGCTGGGCCGTCGTCCAAGACGTTCAATCCCCCACCGAAGTTGAACGGGTCGTCCTCTTGTTCGTCAGCGTCTTGGAGGTGAGCGGCGTCGTCATGTGGGTGCGGTGCCGCTCTCGGTGGCGGAGTCGAGGGCGTTGTGCGGATGCCCGACGGGGCAAGGTTGGCGCTGGCTGGCCCGTCGCCTAAGAAGTCAAGTCCCCCGCCGAAGCCGAACGGGTCGTCCTCCTGTTCGTCGAATATCGCCCGTTGGGCCTCGGCCCAGAGCTCGTCCGGGTTCTGTGGGATGTCTGGTCCAGCCGCGGGTGGTGCCTGGTCCGACAGCAGGGGGTTTGGTTCCATTTGGTTGAGTTCCGCAGCTGTAAACCCAGCCCTGCGGTGTGGGAGCGGGAGTGTGCGGTGTCTACGCTCGTAGATGGCGACAGCGACCCCATGAAGCACGGTCGCGTGGCGATGTCGTGTTTTGGCAGCTTCGACAATGTCGTCTGGAAGGTTGTGAGTGCGTGCCGCCGTTGTGGCGAGGGCGTCAGCCTGACGATTGAACTCCTCCGCAATGGGCCCGATGAGCCCGAGGTCGATGCCCATGTCTCCCAGGTGGCTGGCGATTTTTTCGACGCGGAACATGTTGGGCTTGGCCATAACACATCGGTGGATCTTTTCCCAGAGCTCCACGTGCGTGCCCTGCGGTGCTGGGTGTCCGTCGATGATGCTTTGGAACCCATCGACCACCGCCGGGTTGTCCACGAAAACGTGCACGGGCCGTTCAGCACATGCCGTAAGGTGGACAATGGCGAGGGTCTCCGCAAGCTGGGCGTTCTGCGTAATGCCGTGAACGCGTGCACTGTAGTTCATGCGGTGGTCGATGCCGTAGTAGACGCCGTAGCCCGCTCGTGCTAGCAATGGGATGGCTTGGTTGGTGCATGCACCGTCCGTGGCAGCGTAGACCCATGTCCAACCAGTGTCGTGGTCAAGGTAGGTGGTGTAGGAGTCCTGGGCTGAAGCCGCAGGATCTCCCTCAGGGGGGGCCGCGGTATGGGCTGAGGTAGCGGGTCCCTCGCGAGGTCGGCCTGCAGGTCGAGGAGGGCTGGGTCTTCATCGAAGAGCCCGCAGTGTCTTGTGTGCGGCGGGAGACGGGCCCACTGCTCGTCACTGATGGGGGTGGTGAGAGGGAGTCTTTCTCGGGCCCAGCACTTGCAGTCGCGGACAGTGTGCTCCTGAGTTTCCTCTTCCTCGTCGCAGTATCGGCAGATGGGGCTGGGGTCAGCTGACGTGTTTGATCGGGATCGTCGCTGTTGGGTGTGTCCCCGCCCGACAGGTAGTTCAGGAGGAGCGCCAGCTGCCAGGCAGTGCATTTGGCTGCTCCTTTCGTTCGGGCGAGCCACGTGCTGGCGAAGAGGTCGAGGCCCTGTCTGACATAGGCAAGGTATCCAAGGTCGTGACGCCGTGGCTTGATCCTCCTCAGAAAGGCTCTGCGTTGTGAGGCCCGCAGCATGTGAAGGAAGGCGTTTTGGGGTAAGTTCAGCCAGCTGATCTGGCAGCCCCAGTCGTCGTACATGATGCCAAAAGTGGGCCAGGTCCAACGGAGCTGCTGGAGCGACTGGACGAGTCGTCCGACAGGTCCTCCACCAAACAGGGTCTGGACGTGGTGTTGGAGATCTCTGGCGAGACCGCAGAGTGTAACGTCACGGTTAACCTGTCGCCGCAGGCACAGGAAAGCTTCACGCTGCGTGATGGCGTCAATCTCCAGGGCGTGTCCTGGGACGCACACGGCCATGAGAGTCCAGAACTCGACCCACTTGTTCCCCTTGGGGCGGATAGCCGCCTTGAGGGCGTGTTGTAGGCAGTTTTGGCTGGGCCTGATGGTGCTTGAATGTCGGTGCCCGTGGTACAGACGCTGGCAGCAAGGGAACGGGCGTGCCGCGCCTTGATAAGCATCGGCGATGGGAGCTTGCCAATGCGCGGCAGGCGACTAGTCGCCCTCCGTACACGGGCGTCAGCGGTGGCCGTGAGGTTAAGCGCGGCTGGAGCCGGCGCTGCCTCGGCGTTGATGTAACTCCCGACGAGCGTGAAGGAGTCGACCACGCGTAAGGGCCGTTCCGCCAGAGTGAGCTGGGTAACGGCGGCGTGAAGCTCGTCGGTGAGCGCCCACCCCGCCACTTTGCCAGGGTGAATGCGTTGACCTGAGAATCGATCAAACTTGGCGGTTTCGTCAAGAGATTTCTGCAGCTCAGACGCGGTGTGGGTAGTGGAGTTGCTGTCGTCAACAAAGGTAGTGCTGAGTGATCGAGGAACGTATCGATGCTGTCTCTTTGTCCACACACACATGAGCAGCTGGATGTCGTCCAGGGACCATGAGCTTCCCTGGAGGTGCCCGTTGGTCCTGGCCAAGTCCTTAGAGTACGCTCCGTTCATGCGGATGTAGCGTTTGTGGCGACTGTAGAAGTTTCGGCGGACAGTAACGATGTCCTGGGGGCACCCCGCGTGAAGCGCAAGGTTAAGGCAGATGTCCGTGATGAGGTAGTCGAAGCACTTCTGTCGGTCAAGGGCAGCCCCAGCTAAGGGCAGGAGTAAAGCCCTGGCGTGCTCGATGCGCAGGGCGAGAGAGGTGCTGACGTCCCCAATGGTAGCGTTGGGAACAGCGCCAAAGCTCGTGGCGTGGGTCCATCCTTTCCGCCAGTCCGTGAGGCTGCGGTAAGCTGGCGCTTCCCACGCGTACATCCAAACGGAAAGCACCGAGAGAAGTCGTTGGTCCGTCGGGAGTTCCCCTCGGCCTTTTCGGAGGCACGGGCTTGGCACGTGAAGGAGGGGTTCTGGGATGGTGCCAGTGCGTTGCATAGCACGTAAGACGCTGGCGAAGAGGCGAAGGATGTCGTCGGGTAATTCCTTAGCCTCCTTAGTTGTCCAGCCGTCAAGTCCCCCCGCACGGCGCGGTGAACGGGTGCGAATGAAGTGGATGAGTTGGTCGTCGGTGAGGTGGAAAGGGGCAGCTGGTGATGGCGTAGGCAGCTCTTGTCGGTACTCGTCGTAGAAGTCAGCCCACGTCGGCATGGCTTCGGCGTCATGCCCTGCACGAGCGTGGTACCTGCCCAAAATGGGCTCCCAGGTGTCGACCATGAGCTTTAGCATGTCTTTGGTATTAGCAACAATGGCGTTGGCAGGGAGGGTGTCGGGGACATGGGCAGGTGGTGGGTCACGAGTGTGACCTTCGTCGTTGTCCGTGTCGAGCGAACTACCGTCGCTGGGGCTGAAGCCGCCAGCTTCGGTGTCGGCGTCACTATCGTCCGTGCTAGCTTTATCAGGTTTGAAGGCGTTGGTGTCGCAGTGGAGTTGTGTATCGTCGGGAGTGGTAGGCGTGCGGAGATACGCCGTGGGCGAGCAGTCGGCAGCCCGTGCGTATATGGCTGCCTTTCGCCCGCTTGGCTCGCGGACGCCCTCAGCCCATATCTTGATGCGTTCAGCTTTGGCACGGTTTGCACGTCGCGCCAGCTCTGAGTCAAGGTTTTGAATCAGACGGTCAAGGTGCTCTCCGTGAGGTGCTGGCTCGTCGGGGGTCCAGGCCTCGGGGAAGGCCAGGGGGGCCGTGGGGCGCAGCTTGTGGCAGAGGAGGCGGGCCGCGGTCCACGTGCAGTCGATGCGCTGTGCCAGGTACGGCGGGATGGCACGGCAGTCTATATGATGGTGCTGTCCGATGAAGCGAAGCTCGCAAAGTTGCCGATGGAGCTTGCGAAGGCGGTTCATGTGTATCGTGGAAGCTCCGTAGGTGGGAAAGGCGCGGGGGACAGCGGGTCGCTCCTCGAACGTGGGTGTGAGCCCGTGCATGGTGGGGGGCTTCTTTTTTGGGTGGTCTGGCGGTGGAGGTGGCAGGTCGCGTAGACGGGTGAGATGGTATTCATGGCTGGCCTCGTTTGCCAGGGCGAACATGCGTTCCACATCGTCGCGTGTGTCGGCCTGCTCCATGCGGTCCTGGTGTCGCCCTGCGATGAGGGTCCCTAATGCCTGCAGTTCGTGGCCCTCATGTGCTCCATCGTTTGGGGGGTAAGGCGTGGGGGCAAGAAGGAGTCGGGCCGTATGGTCGAGGCGACTGAGGTCGAGCGTGACCTGTAGGCCAACATGGGACTTCGCTGGCAAGTCGCGGAGATAGCAGAAGTCGGTGACAAGGGATCGCGCCGCTTGGTTGGCGATGATGTAATCGATGCGCGAAGTGCGGGGGCACTTGGTGACGCGGTCCCAGTCAGGGATATTGCCGTATGTGTGCATGGTGTGGTCTGGTGTGCCTTCAGCAACGTTGTACCATCCGTGCTGCATCATGTGCAGCAGGTGTGGATTGTCGTCGATGTTCGTGTTGGCGTCCATGCAGATGAAATACGGGGCTGAGCCTACCCTCGCGGCGGCGCAGTCAGCGAGCCGAAACAGGTCGGTGCTGTCTCCTCCAGCGACCCCGTAGAGGCTCGCTATGTAGATCCCAGCGGCCCCGTGGTTGTTTCGTCGCCGCCTGCGGCGGTGCTGGGTGCAGAGCGGGAGGAAGGCCTCGTGCCATCTTTTCTTGGCCTTGAGGGTGGCGATACAGGACGCAGTGTCGTCGACGGTGGAGTCGACGATGGCATCCTTAGAGAGGATGGCGACCCCTCCCGAGGCGCCAGTGTTGCCCACGACGGTGTGGTCAGTGCCGCCGTGGGCAGCTCTGCGCTGGGCTCGCGCCAGATCCAGGTCAGGTCCCAGACTGGCGTGGTATCCCCCGTGGTGTGGATTGCGGCGTTGGTAGCGATGGCTGCTTAGAGAGAGAGAGAGGAGAGAGCGAGAGAGAGAGAGAGAGGAAAGAGAGAGAGAGAGAGAGAGAGAGAGGAGAGAGAGAGACAGAGAGAGAGAGCGGCGATGAGAGCGAGAGAGAGAGAGATGAGAGAGAGAGATAGCAGAGAGAGAGAGAGAGAGAGAGAGAGAGCAGAGAGAGAGAGAGAGCGGGAGAGAGCGAGGGAGAGCGAGAGAGAGCGAGAGAGAGCGAGTGAGAGCGAGAGAGAGAGAGAGAGAGAGAGAGAGCGACAGAGAGCGAGAGAGAGCAAGAGAGAGCGAGAGAGCGAAAGAGAGAGAGAGAGAGAGAAGAGAGAGAGAGAGAGAGAGCGAGGGAAGAGAGAGAGAGATAGAGAGAGAAAGAGAGAGAGAGAGAGATAGAGAGAGAGAGAGAGAAGAGAAGAGAAGAGAAGAGAAGAGACGAGAGAGAGAGAGAGAGAGCGAGAGAGAGAGAGAGGGAGAGTGAGAGAGAGAGGAGAGAGCAGAGAGAGAATAGAGAGAAGAGAGAGAGGAGAGAGCAGAGAGAGAATAGAGAGAAGAGAGAGAGGAGAGAGAGAGAGAGAGGCAGAGATAGAGGCAGAGAGAGAGAGGCACAGAGAGAGAGGCAGAGAGAGAGAGAGGCAGAGAGACAGAGGCAGAGAGAGAGGCAGAGAGAGAGAGGCAGGGAAAGAGAGGCAGAGACAGAGAGAGGGCAGAGAGAGAGAGAGAGAGACAGAGAGAGCAGAGAGAGCAGAGAGAGAGGCAGCTCAGTCACACTTAAATCCAGATTCGTCCTCACCGAGTCCCACCACCAAGGGAGCGCCAGCAAGGAGATGCACATATGGGGATCCCCACGCAGTGAATAATTATTATTATCATTATCGTTGTTATTATCATCATGGACATGATTATTATTATTCGTATTATATTTAGTAGTATAGTCACAAACTCTAAACATCACCTGCGACACAACCAACAACCGTTGGTTTTGGTTTTTGGGGTAGTGACATGTTTTTTGTTGTTGTTTGGTATTTCGGTGTTATGACTATAAGGGTCGTGTCACAGGTTTCCGTGGCCCAACGTCAAGGGAGCCTGTGGCTGTCATTGAAACAAAAATAGTCTCCTGCCCTCCCCTCACCTCCCGCCTCGGGTCCTGAAAGCCTTTGTTTTTTTGGTAGTGTCACAGTTTGTTGTTGTTGTTGTTGCTGTTGTTGTTGTTCACCGTGTCCTAAAATGGGGTTCTTGTTATTCCTTGGACGCCGCCGACTTCTCCTCCTTCTCCTTCTCCTCCCCTCTCCTCCTCATACCCAGATTTACTCATACACAGACTGACTCACACTCAGACATACTCATATCCAGACCTACTCACACACACAAATTATTCATACTCAGACCTACTCCTACTCAGACCTACTCCTACTCAGACGTATTCATGCTGAGACTCACGCACGCCCCGTTCGCGGCCGTTTTGTGGGGATGTCTCAAGCGGTTTGCCTGTTTTCTGTCCCAACATCCTTCGCATTCGGGGCAGATTTGGAGGATGTCTCGAGCGAGGCGCTCATTTTCACGTCCCTAAGGGGAGCCGCCGAGGGGTTATCTCACGGTCCCGTTCGCGGCCGTTCTGTGGGGATGTCTCAAGCGGTTTGCCTGTTTTCTGTCCCAGCATCCTTCGCTTTCGGAGCAGAATTGGAGGATGTCTCGAGCGAGGCGCTCATTTTCAAGTCCCTAAGGGGAGCCGCAAGGGGCTATCTTACGGTCCCGTTCGCGGCCGTTCTGTGGGGATGTCTCAAGCGGTTTGGTTGTTTTTTTGTCCCAACATCATTCGCTTTCGGAGCATCATGACTCATACTCATCACTCATCATTCAGACTCACTCATCACTCAGACTCACTCACCACTCAGACTCACTCATCATTCAGACTCACTCGTACTTGTACTCATACATTCACTACACTCACTCAGGTCCACTCATCGTATGACTCACACACACACACTGATGTTGAGGATGTCTCAGGCGATTCGCTCGTCTCAGCACTCTAAGGGGAGCGGCGGGGGGGTATCTCACGGGGTCCCGTTCTCGGAATTTTGTGGGGATGTCTCGAGCGGTTTGCCTGTTTTCTGTCCCAACATCCTTCGCTTTCGGAACAGATTTGGAGGATGTCTCGAGCGAGGTGCTCATTGTCACGTTCCGAAGGGGAGCGGCGGGGGGGTATTGCACTCGGCCCCTTTCGCGGGATTTTGTGGGGATGTCTCGAGCGGTTTGCCTGTTTTCTGTCCCAACATCCTCCGCTTTCGGAGCAGATTTGGAGGATGTCTCGAGCGAGGCGCTAATTTTCACGTTCCTAAGGGGAGCGGCAGAGGGGGTATTGCACTCGGCCCCTTTCGCGGGATTCACGGCGGACATTCACGGCGGACAGGTCCATGCGAATAGATGCACATATGGGGAGCTCCACGCAGTGAATAATTTTTTGTCCCAACATCATTCGCTTTCGGAGCAAATTTGGAGGATGTCTCGAGCGAGGCGCTCATTTTCACGTCCCTAAGGGGAGCTGCCGAGGGGTTATCTCACGATCCCGTTCGCGGCCGTTTTGTGGGGATGTCTCGAGCGGTTTGCTTGTTTTCTGTGCCAGCATCCTTCGTTTTCGGAGCAGATTTGGAGGATGTCTCGAGCGAGGCGCTCATTTTCACCCACCAGGTGGGCCAGATTTGGAGGATGTCTCGATCGGTTTGCTTGTTTTGGTGGCCAGGCTCGTGGGCGCAGATTCTTCTCAGGATGCCACAGGAGGCTCCAACAGGCTCCAGGAGGCCCCAGGAGACCACACGAGGTCCCAGGAGGCATCAGGAGGCCACAGAAAGACTCAAGAGGCCACAGGATGTCCCAAGAGGCTCCAGGAGGCCCCAGGAAGCTCCAGAAGGCCTCAGGAAACCACAGGAGGCCCCAGGAGGCAACAGGAAGCGCCAGGATGCCTCGGAAGGCAACAGGAGGCCCCGAGAGGCCCCAGGAGCAGGAGGCCTCAGAAGGCAACAGGAGTGGCTCCAATCCCATGTGTTTTACGTATGCTCCTATCGATTGGGCCTCACCTGGAGCACGATTCTGTGATGTTATACGTATGTTTCTATAGGTTGTCCTTCTCCTGTGTGCACAATCCTACATGTTTTACTTATGTTCCTATATATTGGGCCTCTCCTGGGGCCCGAGTCCTTGGTGTTTTACGCGTGTTCCTATATATTGCCCTTCTCCTGTGGCTCTAAACCGCAATGTTTTATGTACGTCTGTTGCTATATATTGCGCCTCTCTTGGGGGACGAAACCTCCCTAGGAGTTCCCAGGAGGCCCCAAGAGGCTCCTGGAGACCCCAGGAAGCCCCAGTAGGTTTCAGGAGGCCCCAGGAGGCCCCAGGCTCATGCACAAAGACGCGCTCGTACTACTGAGGCTCATTCACACTCCAATTCATTCGCAGTTCGATTCATGACCAGACCGTCACAACTGAAGCCCGTTTATATTCGAAAGCTCTTGCGCCTAGACATTCACGGCGGACAGGTCCATGCGAATAGATGCCCATATGGGGAGCTCCACGCAGTGAATAATTTTTTGTCCCAACATCATTCGCTTTCGGAGCAGATTTGGAGGATGTCTCGAGCGAGGCGCTCATTTTCACGTCCATAAGGGGGGCCGCTGAGGGGTTATCTCACGATCCCGTTCGCGGCCGTTCTGTGGGGATGTCTCAAGCGGTTTGCTTGTTTCCTGTCCGAGCATCCTTCGCTTTCGGAGCAGATTTGGAGGATGTCTCGAGCGAGGCGCTCATTTTCACTCCCCTGAGGGGAGCCGCCAGGGGTTATCTCACGGTCCCGTTCGCGGCCGTTCTGTGGGGATGTCTCAAGCGGTTTGCTTGTTTTCTGTTCCAGCATCCTTCGCTTTCGGAGCAGATTTGGAGGATGTCTCGAGCGAGGCGCTCATTTTCACCCCCCAGGTGGGCCAGATTTTGAGGATGTCTCGATCGGTGGCCAGACTCGTGCGCACAGATTCTTTTCAGGATGCCACGGGAGGCTCCAACAGGCTCCAGGAGGCCCCAGGAGACCACATGAGGTCCCAGTTGTTGTTGTTGTTGTTGTTGTTGTTGTTGTTGTTGTTGTTGTTGTTGTTGTTGAATATTATTACTTCTAACGAATAATTATTGTTGGGCCCCCTGGTGCACGCCCCCCTCGCCGCGCCTAGGCCGCAGCCTCATTTTCATCATTTTCGTGAGGAAGTCTCAGGTAAAACGATGTGATCCAGATCCGGTTGTGTTGTTACGATCGGTTTTCCCTTGCAAAAAATAAGCTAAAGTGGACATTTCTTGTTCTAACATATCCAAACTTCAAGAATCCCTTGCAAAAAATAAGGTAAAGTGGACATTCGCGCGCGCAAGACGAAATCCTTCCAAAACCTTAGTTTCGTAGAGCGATTTTAACAATCAAACACCAATGGTGATTCCAAAACAAAAATTGCAAGATTTCATCCCGCGCGCTCTTGCGGATTCGTAGGAAACCCAACACTTTAATCATTTCTGTCAAACGGGCTTTTGCGAGCAACTTTTTCGAACTTCTGCAACAACGGTTGCGCACCTGCCAGGGCCATCATCCCTGTCAAATAATACCATGCGGGACACATTCGTTTTTTCTTCGCGAGCGCACGCCGTCGTCGTCGGCCGCGGGGCCCTGAATAGTAGCCACGGTCGTCCGCATGCCACGAATTGAAGTGTCCGAACGTCATAGGGCGGGAAGCTGGGTGTGGGTGGTGGCGAAGAGTCGTTTGGAAATTTGGTAGAGCTTGAACCGGCCCCCCCACAAAGTGGGGTATTGCCCGCCTCCTATGAAAACCCTGGCACTGGTGAGAACGGTGTGTCCCCACGTGCTAGTAATTGTTGTTGTTGTTGTTGTTGTTGTTGTTGTTGTTGTTGTTGTTGTTGTTGTTGAACATTATTTATTCTAAAGAAAAGAATAATTATTGTTGGGCCCCCTGGTGCGCGCCCCCCCTGCGCCGCCTAGGCCGCAGCTACATTTTCATCATTTTCGTGAGGAAAGAGGGGTGTGTACAGGATCCGGTTGTTTTGTTGTAATCCGCTTTCCCTTGCAAAAAACAATAGAAAATGACATTTCTCGTTCTAATATAATCAAATTTCAAGAATCCCTTGCAAAAAATAAGGTCAAGTGGACATTCGCGCGCGCAAGACGAAATCCTTCCAAAACCTTAGTGTTCGCAGCGATTTTAACATAAAAACATCAAAAAACCAATGGTTTTTCAACAAAAAATTGTCAAAATCTCATCCCGCGCGCTCTTGCGGATTCGTAGGAAACCCAACACTTTTTAAACATTTCTGTCAAACGGGCTTTTGCGAGCAACTTTTTCGAACTTCTGCGACAACGGTTGCGCACCTGCCAGGGCCATCATCCCTGTCGAAATTTCCCGCCGGCGGGGGGCGTGAGGATCCGGCATCGCTCACAACCATCGGGACAACCATCGGGACAACCATCGGAACAACCATCGGGACAACCATCGGGACAATCATCGGGACAGTCATCGGGACAACGATCGGGACAAGCACAACCATCAGGACAACCATCGGGACAATCATCGGGACAACGATCGGGACAACCACAACCATCAGGACAACCATCGGGACAACCATCGAGACAACCATCGGGACAACCATATCCTCTCTCTCTTGTGTATTCCCACATCCCTCAGGAATTTGCCCTAAAGATGTGATCAACTATCTTGTGAGTACGTATCATGTGTATCATGTGTATCATGTACCATATGCATCATATGCAACAGATGTTCTGTGGAAGGCTTCACAACTTCTGTGGGTTAACAAGGCTTAACAACTTCTGTGGGTGTACGAACGTAGGCTTAACAACTTCTGTGGGTGTGTACTCCGCGCCAGTGTAGTAGCCACGGTCGTCCGCAGGCCACGAAGTGAAGTGTCCGAACGTCATAGGGCGGGAAGCTGGGTGTGGGTGGTGGCGAAGAGTCGTGTGGATATTTGGTAGAGCTTGCACTGCACCCCCACAAAGTGGGGGTATTGGCTGGCGTCGCATGAAAACCCTGGCACTGGTGAGAACACTGAGCGTTCGGGTAAAGTGATTGTTGTTGTTGTTGTTGTTGTTGTTGTTGTTGTTGTTGTTGTTGTTGGTGTTGTTGTTTGTGTGTGTGTCTTGGTTGCAGTGCGCTCCTCTGCTCTGTGCCCAATTCATGTTCCCGCATGCTGGCGCATTCTCGAGCTCTGCTTGGACTTGTCGCGGCCGCGGGCTCAGAGAGTTGTGCTTGCAGCTATGCATCGCTCGCATTTGTGCAGTTTTCTCAGCCAGGCGGGCGCCCAAACATCTGGGCCACCCGGGACCATCTTGGACCACCCAGGAAGAGCAGGGCGACAAGCCAGGAGGGCGTACACACAGCTCCTGGGCCCAGGATGGGCCACGCCTGGAGCAGTGGCCTCACCACCCACCAAACCTCCCCAACCCAATCTGAAGGCCCAATTTGCCCTCCATTCCCAGCGGGGGGGTGTCGGGGAACATTGAAAAAACACCTGTGGAACTTGTACCCCCCCCCCCAGCCCGAAATTCGGGTCTTCGGGTGAGGTTGGGGTGGTCCGGTAGGTAGTCAAGTGGGTATGTATAGATTTAAGTCGGACCTGTCCCTCTACAGGGGGAATGTTCAAACATGGTGAAAACATCGTCTGGGGATGATTTTTTGAGTATGTTTGAAGACTGTTGGATTTTTTCAAACAAGTTATACATGAGAATAATCAAAACATAAACTAGAATACTATTATACATATGTATAGACAGACATATTCCTCTTCCTATACGTTTGCAAGCCCGGGCGGGGAAACCCGTCCCCCCCCAAAAAAACCGAACTCCCAGGATTTGGGGCTTATGGAACCTTCCGGACGGGCCTCGAAGCGGCACCCCGGGCCTCGCAGGGCGTGGCGCGCTCCCGAAACGATCCCAAAGAGCCCCAATACGGTCCGCGACGACCCCCAAGAAGCCGTCATACCCCCAAAGATCGTCCCGAAACGTCCCACGAGGCCTCCAAGAGCACTCCCAAGAAGGCCCCAAGAGGCAACAATCATTGATTTTCTGTTGGTGTTTGGTTTATTTTGGGGTTCTCCTCTTTTCGGCTTCTCGACGCTTCAAGACGGCGGTGTTCTGGGCGTCCGAAGCCGCCTGGGAGGCTCCCAAATCGCCCCCCACAACCATCCGAAAGGGCTTCCAGGCAGTCCAAGAGAGCCCCCAAACGGCACAACAGGGGTCCAAGATGGCCCTCAGAGAGCCCCATGGCGGCCCAAGATGGCCCCAACACACCCTCCGAAGCATTCCAAATTGTGACACGGTCGTTCAGGGAGACCGCGGTTGGAGGCAGGGTGGCCCGAGGAAGCCCCCAGAGGCCCCCAGAACACGCCCAGGAGGCCTCCAGAAGGCCTTAAGAAAGCTTGAAACAACTTTTGTGAGGCCCCCAGAGGCTCTCCAAGGAGGAGCCTCCGCACAAAGAGCTGAGGAGGATGGGGAGAATGCGCGGGGCACGGCGAACATGAGGAACAAGAAGCATGGAGGAAGGATAACGAATAACATTATTATAGCAGCGATGCCAGAAAAAAAAGGCAACAATGAGTTATCGCGAAATTGTCGGCTTGACCTTCCTGCTAGTCCGCCTGCACACCAAACTTCAAGGACCAAGGTGCATGGCGCGAAGCGCCACTGCAGTCTTGTATATCCATATATATATATATATATATATATATATATGTTGGTGAATGTTTCGTCCAATATCCCCTCTGCAGGGGGACAGGCCCGACCTAAGGGTATGTATAGTTCTCGCTACCCCAAGCCACGTGGCGCGCTCCGAGCGGAGCAGCACGCACAGGGAAGTGGACGTCCGAGCGACGGGCGGGGCAGACGAGAGTCGCGCCTGTTCTGTCTGTCTGCGCCCCTGTCCGCGCCGCGCCGCCCCCGCCTGCGAGGTGCGGGTGCAACGCGGCCTTCTACCTCACGTCCATGAGGCGGCGGGGACGGGGGAGGCAGGAGGGGGGGAGGAGGGAGAACGGAGGAGGAGGAGAAGGCGGAGGAGGAGGAGGAGGAGGAAGAGGCGGAGGAGGAGTATGAGCGAGGAGCCAGGAGCCAGGAGCCAGGAGCCAGGAGCGAGGAGACAGGAGCCAGGAGCCAGAAGCGAGGAGGAGGAGCGATGAGGAGGAACGAGGAGGAGGTGGAGGGAGGAGGAGGAGGAGGAGGAGGAGGAGGAGGAGGCACTTGGCATGAGGGCCGCCCCCTGCGCAGGCAGAACTCGCACAAGTCCGAGTGCTCCGACTTCTACTGCGACGCCAACAACGTGTGCGGCGAGTCCTGCGCCGAGATTGACATCCAGGACGGGCAGCCCCCGCGGCGGTCGGCGCCTTTTCTTTCGGGCTGGAGGAGGAGGAGGAGAAGGAGGAGGAGGAGGAGGAGGAGGACGCGCGCTGCGATCAGCCGCGTCGGGTGCGGAGTAGTTGCATGAAGCGCGTGGGATGCATACCTATTAGATCGCCCTTCGGGTGATGAGGACGTTGCTGGGGGCGCCGGCAAAAGGGCCAGGTGTCGTTTTGTTGTTGTTGTTGTTGTTGTTGCTGTTGCTGTTGCTGTTGTTGTTGTTGTTGTTGTTGCTGTTGCTGTTGCTGCTGCTGTTGTTGTTTGGCTGATCTATAGATGTATAGGTTTTCTTATATATATACAGTTACACACCACTGAGTATTATTAGTATTATTAGTATTACTACTACTACTACTACTATTATTATTATTGTTATTGTTATTATTCGTATTATTTTTTATTAGTATTATTGTCATTAGTATCATGATTATTATTATTAGGAATATTATTATTGATAATATTATTATTAGTATTAGTATTATTGTTATTCTTATTCGTATTATTATGCAAGTACTGAAATAATAAGTGTATGTTATCTCGGTAATTTCGGGTAGCGGAGCTGGGGTCCACGGACCTTGCCCGACAGGGCTGGTGAAATCTCTTTTCCACTTCAGCATGAACTGAGCCAAAACTGGCTCTCCACAGTACACAAATGTTACAACAGCGCATGCACAACAATCCTCACTCAATTCGCTGATATATACCTTGTTTCCTGCACTCTTCCTCGGGCCCATCTGCAGCTTCATGCCAAGATCGGGCACGTAATCTGGAAACATATCAATATCGAAGCATGGCCAGCGACTGAGGGTGCCAAATCCCGACAAACCCATCCACACTGTAGATATTGTCCTGCCTGATCTCGTTGAGGGCGGTCGCCACGCATGCTTCGACCACCATCGCCTTCGTATACGTCGAGATAGCCCGATCCACCCGCCGTAGCCGTAGAAACTCTCGTCCACTGTCTATGGTCATAGCTGTGAACATAGCCCGAAGATCATTGGCCACGATCTTGCTCGTAGCTCCATTCTTCATCGTGTCCTTCAGGCTGTACTGAGTTGAGGCATCTTTCTGTGCTGGCTGCATGATACGGTCGATGTGATGCTTGGCTTTGAAAGCTGCACTCGCCACGATAACGTTCAAAAGGGTGAGCAGCATCATCACGACCGTTGTGGAAACGCCAGAATGGCTCTCATCATCTGTAGGGCTTGAGATCGCGACTGGCTGGTAGCCACTTTTAATTATCTCAGTAGCATCTGCGCGTCCCACTTGAAGAAACGCACCAATACCCACCAAGCATTGGTTAAGTGCACGCATTCGCTCCAGTGCAGGTTTACCGATCTGGCCCTTCTTGTCGTTGCTTGAACTCAAAACCCCTCCAACTTCACCTTTTCCCGTAAGCCATACCTTCATTGCCGTCAGATGCTTCATGCAATCGATCCTCCACAGATGCTTCGTCCCGGTGTCTGCCGTATTCTCCTCGGTATGGACCTTGTTGGTGCTGACCTTCGTCTCCGCCTTCCGCGCGGCGAGGTCCTTTATCCACAGGTCCTTCAGCTCGATATGCCGCATCCCACCAACTCCCTTCTTCTCGACGTTCGTGAGCGCGCTAGAGTTGTCACTCTCCAGCGTCACAGGCACTGTGTCGCCCAGGAGCTCCTTGAGATATGTCTGAGCACCCCTCACCTCGATACCGACGTGCACGAGCGCGTTGAACTCGGCTTCGGGCGACGAGAGTGCTGGAGCCCCCTGTGTTTTCACAAACTGCATGATCAAAGCTCCATGGAGAAACAACTGACCACAGCTGGTAGACTTCCTTCCGATAGGACCGCCCGCCCAGTTTGAATCTGCACGTCTTATGATCCTGAATTCGCCACTGTCAGGATACATGCATGTCACCGACGACGGATGAGCTCGAATGAACCGGATGATGCGTATAAGTCTCGTCTGGTCCTGCACCGTTGGTCGTGACATCCCCCTCGAGCACTCCTTTGCCGCGTACTGGCACTCGGGCCTCTCCAAGCAAACGAACATGTTGAAGCCGTTGATGCCCCTGGGCCTCGTGGCCACCTTTGCGTCCAACTCCTCTTTGCTCTCGACCTTCCTCTCATTCCTGATTCCAGGTATTGGGCTCGTCTTCTTATCATTGGGCTCAGAGTCGAGTAGCTTCTTCACGATAGCAGGCCACGTACGAACTTGAATACCCCCGGGGGCACGGAGCCAGCCACGTCCAAGATGCTTGATCTCTGGGCCACCAACCGTAAGTTCTGAAACCTTAATCAGAAAGTGCGCGCCGAGCTTCTCCAAAACTCCGCTGGCTGAAATACTAGGCCCAAGCAGAGTGCCTTCATCGACGCGCTTGGACATCGCCACCTGATTGGCCCTGTCTGCGAACGTGCACGGATCCGACAGAAACCTCTTGAAAGTCATCTTTGATTCATCACTCCGTCCTGTAGCAATATTCTCGAAGTGGCCATCGAAATCTATCATTGTCTCGTTGAGTCCATAAACTGTCTTGTTGAGCTTGAAAACCCAATATGAACTATCTGGTAGGTGGCAGTACTCCTTCGGAACTTCAGCATAAACCAACTCACGAATAGGTGTATACAGAAACGCTCGAGATACGTCGAAGAAGTAACTCGCAAAGTCCTTCGCGATAGCATGCGCCATGAGCAACTTGAGTGAAAACGAAAGTGGGGTGGGGCAGTGCAGCTCGCCATTGCTCTTGTTGGTCTGCTCTCCAAATGGCCTCGCGCAAAGCCTTGCCATGAGCTCGCCACTCCTCACCTCCAAAACCCATGTCCATGTGAGAGCCTTGGGTCCGTGAGGGCCCCTGAGGGTGAGCTCCCGCACGTCGTAGTTGTCGAGCCGATCTAGCTCGCACTGCTTCGCCTCCCACTCGTCGTCCTCCGCCCAGCCCATCGCGACGCTGAACTCGCTGTCGCCCTTCGTCTCCTTGCCGACCTCGGCCACGAGCCTCGTCGTCTCGCCGGTGCCGAAGCCCGCCGCGAGCCTCTCGAGGTCCTCCGCACTCATGTCCTCGATGGCTCCCACCAGGCCTCGACTGCCAGATGGGCCCCCAGGGCCGCCTTCACTAAGGTCTGCGCCATCAGCTCCCCGTTTGCTAGACGATCCCGGGGTAGGAGCCTCCTGCTTGCCACGAAGCCCCCTCTCGATCCTATGCACCTGCTGCCGAACCTCCGAAACTGGATCTCGGCATGATGCTGGCTCTGGCCCTGCTGGTGCTTGTTGATTGCCACGGCCTGCCTCGGGGCTGATCGCGGGCACTGGGACCGCGACAACCTTCGGCTGATCCTCGGTCTTGCTGGCAACAGTCTTCTCATACTCAGCCCGGCGCTGCTGGCATGTCCTGCTGTGGTGTGGTGGTCGACCACGTCCGTGCTGACCCTTTGCTGCGTACTCACACCCAGGACATCCCTCCGTTGGCTGCCAGTTCTTGCCGTCATAGACTCCCGCCTTCACCGAGGTCTTCCACGGCGTCCACCGCATAGCTCTGAGAATCTCCATGTCGAAACTCTTTTCCTTCGTAAGCTGCTTCACCGTCCTGGCTTGAACTATCCCAGTCGCTGCACATATAATGTGAGCGTCGCTTTTCGCACTGCGTCCAAGCCGCATCCCTCTGCGCCAGGCCGTGCCCAGCATGTCCTGCAGCTCGGTGTGCTCCTTGCCGATCGCCGCCTCCCCGAACTCCAGCATGGGTGATGTGTGCGGTGCCAATCTCAACTCTTCAAAAGATGTGCGACCGCTGCTCCTCCTCTGCTGGTATCTGTTGTTGCAGAATATCTGATGACGTATCATCCAGGGAATGACGGGAACATCCTCCGTGAACTTCATGCTGTGACGTTTCTCCAGAGCCAAACGCCCAGTCCTGGCTAGACCTGCTACAGACTTGACTCCACTCTTAGCTCCTCCTTGGGACGCATGGCTTCCTTTCAGCCGAATTCGGAGTTGAGCCTCTGCCGCTTCCTTGTCAAGCTTCTTGATACGCTCAGAAACAACTCCATTCATGAGCGCCTCCAGTGCAGGTTCGCCGTCCAACTGCACCTCCATGCTCATGTAACCCAGCTCGTCCAAGAACCCGCTGATGGCTGCTATGGCGTAGCTCTGCTTCCCTTTCGCCCCGACAACAACTCCCATGAGATAGCCAGTCCTTCGGTCCTTGCCCACCGCCAGGGTGAGTTTGTGACCGGCTCCATCTTCGCCAAGACTGGGACACCCATAGTCAAATGGGGCAACTGGAGTAGCCGATGCGTTGGGATATCTTGCGCGGCGAGGGTCTTCTTGCCCCCTTCCCGTCATGTGCCCCCGACACCAAGCCTCGATAGGTGCGTGACCTCTCCGAATGTGCGCTCTGGCAAGTTCTCCTAACACTTGAACTGGCCTCTTGAGACCAGGCGCGGCGGGCGCCCCTAGCGAATCCCGGGCCCCACCAGCGGCGCCGCGTGGGCCATCGCGTGAACTAGCCGCTCCACTGCTGACCTGCATCTCGGCAGGCTCCTTCTCGACGGACTCCTCCTTCATCTGCGCGTCCTCCGTCTCGGGCTGCTCGTCGGCGTCCCCGATGATGGACTCGTCGCCCGTCGAATCCTTGAACCTCAGTGGAAGAAGAAACGCATTCACCTTCCGACGTAGCTGGAGTGAAACAGTAGTCTCCAGCGCTTTGTCAATCTCATGCTGCACATTCTTGTTGCTTCTGAACATCTTGGCTCCGTTAGGGTCAAAGTGCACTGAGTAATCTGCATCGCTCATCTCAGCGACCGAGAGAGCACCTCTACGGACTTCAGCTGGCGCAACGTTGAGCCTCGCACTGATCGTCGTATTCGAATCGAAAACTTCTCCCGTCAACGTGCGCTTATCCCATGTCCGTGTACCCTTTCCAGTAATCGATCGCAAAGACTGACCTGGCTCGCCCGTGAGTTCGCATCCCTCCGTCATAGTCTTTGGCACGACATGAGTATGAGCTCCACTGTCGACGAGCATCTCGCATTCGCCCCAGTCGTGGTCGCCCGTGAACGCAAAGACCCAACCCGCTTCATCCTCTGGTAATACTGCTGCCTGCACCCGTCCACGCACGCGTGTCGTGCCCTGCGTAGGTGCTGACATCTGTGATGCTGAGTCGCCTGGATGGACCGTACTTGCGGTGCCCGATCCAGGTGGTTGTGAAGATCTTGGCTGGACCTCCGACACGGATCGTTGACCTCCTCCAGGCTGGTAGGCGCCGCCACCGTACTTCCTGCAATCCGCCATCTTGTGTCCATACTTACCGCAGTGTGGGTTAGAGCGCCATCCGTCGAAGAATTTCACCTCGCCCTTCTTACTCTTGGTCTTGCCTTTGCCGTCGCTTTTGCCGCCTCGGCCCCCTGCGCCCTTTTGGCCACCTGCATTGCCGCCCTTCATGTCCGACCTGCCGTGGCCCTTTCCCTTGGAGTCGCCCTTGCCGGCTTTGCCGAAGGCGTCTACGTCCATGGCGTTGGGGTCGAGCTTCTTCTGGGCCGTCTTCGTGTCTCGCTGGCTCATCTGCTGAGCGAAGGACTCGCAGGTCTCACGCAGAGTCTGATAAGTCGTGAAAGTTTGCATCATCACCTGTGTCCTGGGCGGCTCGGGCGTGTTCTTTTTAATCATAGCCTGGAGGGTGTCCGAGATCCGCCCACTGAACTTCTCCTGATGCCGATTGGCATCCAACAGAAACTTCGCGAGCTCCTCGACGTTGGTCTCCCACTTGCCTGACAACTCCGTGTTCACCAAGAGCTGCAGCTGCGTCACCTTGTTGGAGCTTGTCGCCGCATCTTCTCGCATGCGTAGTCGTCGCCACTGCTCCAACCCATTTCCCTGCTCACAATTCATCGCCAAGGTGAGCGCGCTGCCGCCCAACATCTGAGACAGAATGTATCCCATCGTCGCTGCATACTGCTTGTTGTCGTCTCCCGTCTCGGCCAACGTGATGACCGTGCCATGACTAGCTGCCGTCGTGACCGCTGATGCCAACCTCGGGTTGATTGCGCCAAGGTAGCTGATCAGCTGATATCTGAAAGTCGGAAACTCATCACGAGTGCCTGAATATTTGTTCGGTCGTCCCAACAGGCGCGCATCTACAAGACCAGCCATCTGGATACGAAGCCAATCACGCTACCATGCAAGTACTGAAAGAATAAATGTATGTTATCTTGATAACTTCGGGTAGCGGAGCTGGGGTCCACGGACCTTGCCCGGCAGGGCTGGTGAAATTTATTTTCCACCTCAGCATGAACTGAGCCAACACTGGCTCTCCACAGTACACAAATGTTACAACAGCGCATGCACAACAATCTTCACTCAATTCACTGATATATACTTTGTTTCCTACATATTATTCTTGTTGTTGTTGTTATTATTATTGTTTTTGTCATTAGTATTATTATTATAATTATATTATGATCATTATCATTATTATTATTAGTATTATTATTATTATTAATATTATTATATATCTGTGTGTCTAGATTGAATGATGATGTCAGAGTTTCGGCGCACCTGGGGGAGATCACGCCCCCACGGTTGCTGCTGCTGCGCCCTGGGGGGGGGGGGGGGCAGGCAGTGGGCAGAGCTCCCCCCTTGCCATGCGCAGCTTGCGTGGCGAGCCAGTCAGGTCAGGGCCCCGCAAGTTCGCCTGCGGAACCCGAGTAGATGGCAAGCTTCCAAATGGAGTCCGAGTAGATGGGGCCAACAGGGTCGCGCCACATCGCCAATACGTCGACGATGCGGTTCAACGTGGAGCCCTGTTTTCTCCGTGCCGATGACGTCGCCGATACATTGCCGACGTGGGCGATGCATCGGCAATGCGGCGCAATCCTTCGACCCTACTCGGACTCCGTTTGGGAGGCTTGAAGTCCCATCAATTCCACGGGAAATGGCTCGACCGTCCTTGCTGTCATCGGAAGCGGGAGCGCACTGCGATAATCGGCCAGTCCGCGGTTGGCTGTCTGGCACGGTTTTCTCTGATTTTTCGTTTCCCCACCCAGCCGGTCTTCGGGCGGGCGGGATGGGCTTGGGTCATGGTCGACCTTGGTCGGCTCGTGGTTGCTGCTGCGATTGGGGCGGTCCCCATCGAGAAGTGTCTGGAGCAGACTTCATAATATGCTAAGGATTATATGCGATTTGCGGTTCAATTGTTCGCCGCGCTGCAGGAGAGCGCATCCTCGGCAGCGTGTGCGGCATATGTTCGATGATGGCAGCATGCTCGGACAGGGTGTGGGCTGCACTGCACGCAGACTGATGCAGTGGCAGGCCGTGCGACGGCCTGGGAGTGCGACGTGAAGGGTACCGCCGATGCGTTTGCGAAGCGGAGTGCTCGGTGATACCACGGCCGCAGCGGCCTGGGAGCTGGATGGGCTCCGGCTGATGGCTGCCGAGGCGGGCCAAAGTGGACCTGTAGGAAACGCCGGACCGACGCCACGGGTGCGTGCGCCCAGCGGTTTGCCTAAGTAAGGAAACGCCGCGAGCGGATCGGGAGCGGAAGGGTGCCAGTGAGCTTCCGCTGTATGCCTCCCCCTCCAAAGCCCCCATCCTCCTGGCACGCACAGCAGTGTCACAGCACGGTTTGTCGGCAGTAGGGCCCAGCTTTGCTTTTGGTGGTTTCCCCCTCAGGCCGATTCTGGATTAGGTATGCTTGTGCAGCTACAGGGGCGCACCATCAGGATGGCCCCAGCCCTCCAGGCAGATGGGTTCTCCGTCTTGGTTGCGCGCGGGGAGTCCAGAATCTAGTTAAGCTCTGCCGTGGAAAGGCCCTTACTTCTGCTTCGGAGGGGCAAATCGACAGGGCTTCCGAAGGGAGATTCCAGGTTGGGTGTCCACGGTACGCTGGTTTGAGAGTCGGGCCACAGTGGGATGCTATTGGCGAGACTTGGCCTGCCTAGTCCCCCTCCTCCTCCTCGTCCCTCCTCGTCGTCGTCATCGTCATCCCATTCCCTCGCTCTCCCCTGCTCTCCTCCCTCACCGAATCCCCGCCAGGAGGCCAACCAGCTCGCGTGGCACTCCACGCTGCACACTGCCCAGGACCCTGCGGGTGCACAATCTCCTCCCTGTGGAGAAGGAGGTGGAGGGGGAGGTGAGGAGGAGGAGGAGGAGGTAACGGAAGGAAGAATAGAGGACGACGAGGATGGGCCAGGATAGAGGGCTGAA
This sequence comes from Prorocentrum cordatum, assembly GCA_963575745.1. NCBI lineage: Eukaryota > Dinophyceae > Prorocentrales > Prorocentraceae > Prorocentrum > Prorocentrum cordatum. Next base: position 117,285 of record CAUYUJ010014800.1, on the reverse strand, counting down.
GGGAGGGAGGCGGAGGCAGAAGAGAAGGACGAGCATGAGGTCGAAGCACAGAGAACGCACGGCCCATGATGATGATGTTGCTGATGATGCTGCTGATGATGATGATGATGATGCTGCTGCCGATGATGATGATGCTGATGCTGATACTGATGCTGATGCTGCTGCTGATGATGATGCTGATGGGGGTTGTGGTGATGATGATGATGCTTATGATGACGGTGATGATGACGATGATGATGTTGCTGATGATGATGACGATGTTGATGATGATGGTGGTTGTGGTGAGAGTGGTGGTGGTGCTGGTGATGGTGGTGATGATGTGGATGATGGTGGTGGTGGTGCTGCTGGTGGTGGTGATGTTGATGATGGTGATGGTGATGATGCTGGAGATGATGATGATGATGATGATGATGATGATGATGATGATGATGATGATGATGATGATGATGATGATGGTGATGGTGATGGTGATGGTGATGATGATGATGATGATGATGATGATGATGATGATGATGAGGAGGATGAGGATGAGGATGAGGATGAGGATGATGCTGCTGCTGCTGAGGAGGAGGAGGGGGAGGATGATGATGATGCTTATGATGATGATGATGATGGTGATGGTGATGGTGGTGGTGGTGGTGCTGATGCTGCTGCTGATGAGGATGGCGGCTCGCGCGCGAGAGAGAGCACAGCGTGTACGCGCCATCGCTCTTTGTATTGCCGATACCTGTTTCGGAGCCGTTTTTTTCGATCGAGCGTTGTAGGCGCGCGCGTGCCGATGCCAGCAGGGCCTGCTCGCGCGGCGCCCTTCGGCCTGGCATGGCATCTGACAGCGGCCGGCGCGCGACAGATGCGGGCTGCGCAAGGCCCCGCCTTGCAGTGCATGGGCGACGCGGCAGTCGCGTCGCAGCAGGATCTGTGACAGGTGGCCGTCGAGCGCGAGCTCCGAGGAGGCGTGAGTCAACGGGTGGTGACGAGCCGGACCTCCCATGGCCTTTTTTGTGCCCGCCCCGCCCAGCTGCGCACATGCCCGACCTGACCCTGGTGTCCTGCGTCTCGCGACCCATGCCTCCTACATACAACGGCGATGTGGCGCCCGCACAGGGTCTCGTGTCATCTCGCGTGTCCTCTCCAATCAAGTCCGACTACAGGAATGGGGAGGAGTAGGAGGTATGTAGGTTGGGCGGGGTCGGGACGGAGCTCTCCCTGCTGCCTCTTCCAGCCCGCCCCTACTTCCTCAGCCGCCCCGTCCCGCTCTGCTTTCTATTGGCCGTGCCGCCTGCATCTCTCGGTGGACATCGGCCGGAGGTTTCCCCATATCACGCCATTTTGGCTGCATGACATGGGGAGAGGTTGACTAAACACCTCCCTCTTCCCGCCGTCGTAGTGCGAAAATTGGGTTTGTGCCGCCGCCGACTCGTCTGCGTGCCGCATCCGTGGCCGACAATATCTCCGCACCTTCAGGTACATGTGTCTAATGGGCGTGGCCCTCTCCTTTGGGTCAGGGATGCCTTGCCAGATTTACACCAGAACCGCTATTGCTGCTGTCTCGCTTTCTCTGATGTGCACTCTCGCCCTGTCCCGTACGTTTTTTTTGTTGTTTTTCTGTATTGTACTTGTTGATTTGGTGCCCGCACAGGACCATCTAGTCTTTAGCCTATTCCACCAATTGCAGCACCGCGTTCTGCCGACAGGCCATTGGCTTCATCAGCGCCGCAATCTAAGAACCTCGTCCCTCCTACCTCCTCCTTCATCCTCTTCCCCCCACGGCAGCGGCCTCCGATCCCAATCGTTACTGCTTCTCTTTCGATGGATGCACCTCCTCCTCCTCCTCCTCCTTCCTCCTCCTCCTCCTCCTCCTCTCTTCTTCCTCATCCTCATCATCTCTTCTTCCTCATCCTCATCCTCATCCTTCTCCTCCTCGTCCTTCACCTCCCATCCCGTTCCAAGGACCACAGCGGCGTCGGCGGCGGCTACGGCGGCGGCGACAGCTGGGACGGCCCCCGCGACTGGGGACCCGCGGACTACGGCAAGGGGGCCCAGTGCGCCGCCGCTCCCAAATTGCCGCTGCCCTTGCCGCCGCAGCCGCCGCCGCCGCAGCCGCCGCCGCAGTCGTCGTCGTCGTCGTCGTCGTCGTCGTCGTCGTCGTCGTCGTCTTCGTCGTGGTCGTCGTCGTCGTATTCGTCGTCGCCTTCGTCCTCGTCACATTTCCTGAGATCCTGGCGCCCCAATTCCCAGCCATCCTGTGGTGCTGAGTCCCCTTTTTGAAGAGACAGCGCCCCGCGTCTCCCTTCTCCTCCCGCTGCCCTCTCCTCCTCCTCCTCCTCCTCCTCCTCCTCCTCCTCCTCTTCCTGTTCTTCCTTCCTCATCCTGTTCTTTGCCTCTGCCCTCTGCCCCTCACACGTTTCGTGGCCCCATAGGGAGCTCCACCCAAAGCCCCAGCGGCGCAGCCCGCATGCGCCCGCGCCACCCATGTCGGCCTACCCCTCACACGCTTCGTGGCCCCACAGGGATCTCCACCGAAGGTCCCAGCGGAGCAGCCCGCATGCGCCCGCGCCACCCATTTCGGCATACCCCTGACACGTTTCGTGGCCCCATAGGGAGCTCCACCAAAGGTCCCAGCGGAGCAGCCCGCATGCGTCCGCGCCGCCCATTTCGGTCCCCTCGGCCCCCCCCCTCAAGTTTGGTGGCCCCACAGGGAACTCCACCGAAGTCTTCAGCGGCGCAGCCCGCATGCGTCCGCGCCACCCATGTCGGCACACACCAGACACGTTTCGTGGCCCCACAGGGAGCTCCACCGAAGGTCCCACCAGTGCAGCCCGCATGCGTCCGCGCCACCCATGTCGGCACACCTCTCACACGTTTCGTGGTCCCACAGGGAACTCCACCGAAGATTTCAGCTGCGCAGCCCGCATGCGCCCGCGCCACACATCTCGGCACACCCCTAACACGTTTCGTGGCCCCACAAAGAGCGCCACCGAAGTCGATGTTCACAGCAGCGGCACCCACAGCTGCATATGGTTGGGTCCTTCTCCAGGCTATTTTTTTCGACCCGCTCGTAACCTCTTGGTTTCGGAACCTCAGGGCCCCCACATCTCGATCCAGCTCGAAACATGGCGGGCGCAGCAAGATGTGGTCTAAGGCTACAGCCGTGATTTTTTAGGATGTTTGTCGTCGTTGTCCTCATCCCTGTCCCCCACTGTTCCAGGGTCGGGCGGGGCTGGGGCGAGGATGAATCCGTTGCAGGGCGTTCCGGAACGCTCTCTCTCAGAGCGGTCTGGAACGCTCTGAGAAGGCCGCGGCACCCGAGACATCCCCCAGAGCCGCCGGATCTCAGAGATTCTCGATTCATCCCCACCCGGTTTTTTCCTCGTCCTGGCTTCGTCTTTTCCCTGTCCCCCACTGGGCCAGGGCACCGTGGCGCCGTTAGGCTGCCCCCCCCCGCAGGGGGGGAAGAGATTCGCTGCGAGAGAAGCTTGGCGGAAGGGGCATCTGTCCCCACTGGAGGGTTAGGCCGGACAGCGGGGCCAAGGCTTTCCCGGTGGAGATGGGGATAGGTCGGACGATGCCGATTCCCGCCGCGATCGTCATCTTCGTCGTCGTCGTCAGCGTCCGCGTCTGATTCTTGCTGTCGTCGTCATCGTCGTCGTCGTCTTCCGCGTCTGATTCTCGCTGTAGTCGTCGTAGTCGTCGTCGTCGTCGTCGTCGTCGTCGTCGTCGTCGTCGCCGTCGTCGTCGTCGTCGTCGTCGGATCGAGGTTCGAGGATCAACTTCTTGTGGACGTTCTCATATGCTGTCGGGACTGGGACCCGCCGCTGTCTCAGAATCTGATTTGCCCTTGGGGCGAGGGCGCGGGCGACGCGTTCGCCAGCGAGCCAGGCGAGTCTGGGCTCCGACTCGGAGCCCCTAAGCGGCTCCGAGTCTGGATGATCTCCGTGTTGGTTGTGGCGGTGAGCTTCGCCTTCAGGCCGTTGGCCAGTTTACCATCTTCGTCGTCACCTTCGTCGTCCTCGTCCCCGTCTCCGCCCTCGTCTCGTCTCGTCTCGCCGCCGTTGTCGTCGTCGTCGTCGTCGTCGTCGTCGTCGTCGGGTCAGGGCTCGAGGATCGAGGGTCTTGGGCGTGTTGAATATGTTGTCGGGGCCCCTCGGTGGCGCGTCCAGAAGCTTTGAGCAGAATCTGCTCCAAGCCAGGTCTTGGGGTCTTCCTCCACTCCTCCCTCGCCACCCCGCCATGATTGGCCATGGGGCTGTCGAGAAGCACATCGTTGCATCCTTCTTTGCTCCTTCCTTCTCCTGCTTCTCTTTTTCCCCCGCGCTTTCCTTCCTTCCTTCCTACACCTCGTCCTCCTGCGGGTACCCCGCCTCCTCCTGATTCGAGGCCTGGTGGAACGCGCGCCCCCTGCGGCTGCTTATGTGCTTGCTGATTTTCGACGTGGTCCAGGCACTGGTGGTTTTGTGACTGCTCCCACCTCGTGCTCCCCCTCCCCAGCTGCTCCTCCCCTATCTCCAAGCCACGGGCTGTCCTTCTCGCGCGTGTAGAAAGTTTGTCCTCTGCTGCTCTCGGGGAAGACTCGGGATCGGACTCGCTGGGTTCAGACTCTTTGTCGGTGCATCTGCAGCTGGCCTCATACCGACCCGCAACAACAACAACAACAACAACAAACAACAACACCAACAGCAACATCAAACAACAGCAACAACACCAACACCAACACCAACGACAGCACCACCACCACCAACAACAACACCGACAACGGCAACAACAACACCAAACACAACAACTACAATCTCAGCACCAGCAACACCACCACCAACAATGGCATCATCATCATCATCATCAACACCATAACACCATCGACAACACCACCACCACCACCACCACTAATAGCAGCAACAGCAACAGCCGCAGCAACAACAACACCAGCAACACCACCCACAACAACAACATCAGCAACACCAACAACATCATCATCAACACCAACACCAACACCAACAGCATCATCAGCACCACCAACAACACCAACACCAACACCGCCATCACTACCACCACCACCACCACCGCCAACACCAACAACAACACCAACACCAACATTACTAACACCACCATAAACAAACACACCTGCAACCGCAACTGCAACTATCACTACAACTACGACTACGCCTCTGACTACAACGACAACATCAGCATCAGCATCAACATCAACACCAACAACTACTCCAGCTACAGGCCAACAACACCACCACCACCAACAACAACATTAACAATACCTGTAACAGCAACACCAGCGACAGCAACGACAACAACAACAACAACAAGAACATCAACAACAGCCTCCTCCCTGGATGCATCCACAGCCAGGAACGGGCCGACGCCGCTCAAAGCCGAGCTCCCCTCCCCTTCTTCCCCCCTCGACCCCCATCATCGACCGCCTCCCTCGACGACCCCCCTCGACGACCCCCCTCGACGACCCCCCTCGACCCCCCTCGACCCCCCTCGACGACCCCCTTCGACGACCCCCTTTAAGCGACCCCCGTCGACGACCCCCCCTCGACGACCCCCCTCGACCACCCCCCCTCTCGACGACCCCCCCCTCGACGACCCCCCGCGACCCGCCCCACTTCGACGACCCGCCTCGGGCCCCAGGGGCCGGCCTCCCGTCCCGGCCTGCCCCTCCCCTTTGGGCCCGCCGGGGCGATGCGCCCGCCCCGCCCATGCAGCCCGCGCAGTCTTCCGTCGTCGGGCGACGAAATCTATACATATCCACTGCTCCCTGACCATGCCCATCTTGAACCCAGGAGCTGTGTATGCGCCCTCCTGGCCAAGCCAGGAGGGCGTGGCGTATACACCGCTGCGGGGTTGAGGATGGGCCTGGCCAGGGAGCAGTGGATATGTATAGATTTCGTCGCCCTAAGTCGGGCACGTGCCTCTACAGGGGGAGTATTCAAAGTTAGTAAAAGAATGGTCTGGTTTTTTTGTATAAAAGCGACTTATATGTACCTATACGACCACCCTTCGGGTGATAAGGAGGTGAGTGGGGGGGAGGGACCAACGTCGCACTCGATCGATCTCTCACTATCGAACTCACTACCAATCCCACCTTCGATCTCAACCGATCGATCTCACAATCGGTCGGACTATCGATGTCACTATCGATCTCACAATCGATCTCACATTCGGTCTCGCTATTGATCTCACAATCGATACAACAATCGATCTCACAATCGATCTCACATTCGATCTGACTATCGATCTCACTATCAACTCACTATCGATCGCATTATCGATCTCACTATCGATCTCACTATCGAACGCACTTTCGATATCATTATCGATCTCACATTCGGTCTGACTATCGATCTCACTATCGATATCACAACCGATCTCACAATCGATCTCACATTCGGTCTCATCATCGATCTCACTATCGAACGCACTATCGATCTCATTATCGATCTCAATCGATCGATCTCACAATCGATCTGACTATCGATCTCACAATCGATCTCACAATAGATCCCACAATCGATCTCACATTCGGTCTCACTATTTGTCTCACTATCGATATCACCATCGATATCACAAACGATCTCCCATTCTGTCTCACAATCGATCTCACTACCGATACCACTATCGATCTCACTATCGATATCACAACCGATCTCACAATCGATCTGACGTTCGGTTTCACGTTCGATCTCACAACCGATATCACTATCGATCTCACTATCGATCTCACATTCGACCTCACTATCGATCTCACAATCGATCCGCATCACCATCAACAGCATCATCGGGACACCATCAACACCATCATCATCATCATCATCATCATCATCATCATCATCATCATCATCATCACCATCATCATCATCATCATCATCATCATCATCATCATCATCATCATCATCATCATCATCATCATCATCATCATCATCATCAACATCATCATCATCATCATCGGGACACCGACGGGGCACCGACGGGACACGGGCGGGACACCGCGGGCCCCCGGCCGCCCGGAAGGGAATCATTTCGTCCGGCCGCGCCTCAGCCACACGGGACACCAGCGGGACACCGGCGGGACACCGCGGGCCCCCGGCCGCCCGGAAGGGAGTCATTTGGTCCGGCCGCGCCTCAGCCACACGGGACACCGGCGGGACACCGGCGGGACACCGCGGGCCCCCGGCCGCCCGGAAGGGAGACATTTGGTCCGGCCGCGCCTCAGCCACAGGACACTGTCTCTCGCCCGCCCACGCAGCTTCGCCTCGCCCGCACGGCACGCACGAACACGAAACCGAAATCGATTTCCCGGTAGGGGGGCTCTCCGTTCCACTTCGATCTCACCCCCTCACCTCCGATATATATATATATATGTTATTATCAAACATATTTTTCGTCCAAAATCCGCCTGTAGGGGGACACGCCCGACCCAAGCGTAGTCAGGATGAGCATCTTCCCAAGTTTAGCTTGGCATCCTTCCTCGGCCACGCGCAGAGAGGGGTACTGGGAGGGGGGAAGGCTTCTTAGACGCGTGCCTGCTGCTTAGAAGCTTAGAAGGTACGAGCCTTGTCTGTAGATGTAAGGCCCGCGCCTTTATAAGAAGCAGCCTCCTTCTAAGAAGCCTTCTCCCCTCCCCCTACCCGCTTGCGCGCGCCGCCAACCCTTGTTTCGAGATCCTGGCGTTGTAATTTTGTTCACCCCGGGCGTTTTCGCCCAGTTTCGGGCCCTGGGACCCTCACATATCGATCCTGCTCGAAAAATGACGCAGAAAGGTGGCTTCGGTCGTGGGTCTTCACGATGTTGCAATTCCTTCGCAACGTCGGAGCTCAGGGTGGGCGGCCTCCCCGAGCGAGGCTGCCCCGCCAGGCCACCTCGAGTCGTGGACCCCTCTCGAGTCGTGGACAGCAACAAAAAAATCACGACGGGAGGGCTTCTTCGCTCCTTTCGGCCTCCGGGGGCCCTCGCCGGTCCCCAGGGCCGTCCAGACAACGACTCGGGAGGAGAAGCCGGTCCTGAGGAAGGGGCCGAGACCTCTGGGGCTCCCCAGACATCTGACGTCTCGGTCTTTTCGAGACACGGGCCCCCGACCTCCCGACCACTTCCCCGGGGCCTGTTTTCGCCCCGAGTCGTTTTGTTGACGGCCCCGAGGCCCGGCGAGGGCTCCCGAGGGGCCGGAAACGATGAACAAAAGTCCGTCTCGATCTTTTCCGCGGCGCCCGACGTCCGAGGTCGACGCTGCGAAGTGAGCAAGGCGTCGCGCGGGGGCCCCGGCCCGCCGCCCGCCGCTCCCCACCGCTGCTCCGCGGGCCGCGCGCCGCTCCGCGGGCCGCCCGGGCGCCGAGGTGCGTGGACACGGCGAGGCCGTTCGAGGTGCTCGCCGCCTTCCCCGTGGACGGCCAGGGCACCCTGGCCGCCATGGAGGCGCGCGGGGGCCACCGCGGGCCGCCGCCCCCCCCCCCTCCGCCCCCTCCCCCTCCTGCTCCTCCTTCTCCTCCTCCTCCTCCTCCTCCTCCTCCTTCTGCTCCTCCTCCTGCTCCTCCTCCGCCTCCTCCTCCTCCTGCTCCTCCTCCTCCTCCTCCTGCTCCTGCTCCTCCTCCTTCTCCTTCTCCCTCCTCCTCCTCCCCTCCTCCTCCTCCTCCTCCTCCTCCTCCTCCTCCTCCTCCTCCTCCTCCTCCTCCTCCTCCTCCTCCTCCTCCTCCTCCTCCTCCTCATCATCTGCGGCGAGATCCGAAGCCGACCCTCGCCGATCAAGGATTCGGGTCACTCGATGGGCGGGGGGGGGCAGGCTTCGGAATTCGTCGAGCACGCGGCGAGATCCGAGCCCTACCCAGAGATCCGACGCCTTGATCTTTTCAGCACGGGGTCCCCAGAAGTCTCGACCCTCTCCCAGGGACCAGCTTTTCATCATGAGTCGTTTTTTGACGGTCGGGGGCCCGGCGAGGGTCTCCAGAGGCCGAAAATAGTGAAGAATTTTCGTCTTGTTTTTTTTTAATTCGTTGGATGTTGGATCTCTGGGTACCCCCGCCTCCCATGGATTCAGGAGAATCGAGGGTTAGTGGGCGCAGGGTGCGGATACCGCCACCCTCGGCCACGCGCAGAGGGGGGTAAGGGGGAGGGAGGAAGGCTGCTCAGAAGTACCCTGCTCGTACGAAGGCGCGGGCCTTCTCTAAAGATGTATGGTCCGCGCCTTCTACGAGCCAGCCTCCTTCTAAAGAAGCCTTCCACCCCCTCCCCCTACAGTAGAGACCCATGCCAAGAAACACCCTGCTTGCTTCCAGGGTGCTCTGGGTTTCGAAGTTTTTGCCATGGAGAGCGTGACGTTCCCACACCAAAATTCATGGACGCCCTGGGGCCACAGGGTTGGTTTTCCTGTGGAAGGTCTCTTGTGGACTGGCCTCCACTACGGTTGGTTCGCGTCGTGTCGACCGGCGGCGAACCTGCCGCCGGCGTTTCACGTTGAACGCCTGCGGCAACCCAGAATCGGTCGATGTTGAACGATCGGATGTTACGGAATCTGCCGATCGTTCAAGATTGAACGATCCCCGCGGTGTCAGGACCCAACGCCGTGATCGACACGGCACGAACGTGCCGTACGGCACGTTCGTGCATCGTCAGCATTACAAATGCGCGGATGCCCCCAATCGTCGTCTCGTATGGTAGGATGTGCGAAGGCAGCGCGTGGCTCGTGGCGCTTTCTCGGACAATCGTTACACCGAAGTTCTTCGAACCTACCTCCCCTGTAAACCGCGCCTGCAGGATGTCCACGCGTGTCCTCAAGCCACCAGAAGGTAAAGATAAGCGCCGATCCGTGTCCAAATCCAGCCTATACGAAATTGCCACGTTGAAAACGTATTTTTTGGATTTTTTGGAGCGCATCCCTCGTTACTACGTTCGGCGGGGATTAAGGGGGCGTGGATTAGCGACGGTTCCCGTTTCCATGGGAAATCGCGGATTTCCGCCACCGAGCGAGGCGGCACCGGCCGCATTTTGGGGAGGGCGCCTCCCCCGATCCATGGATTTGGTGACCGCGCCCCAAACCCATGGAGCGCCAATCCATGTTTGCGCGCCCCCGATATATGTATTTATGTAGTATGCACATGTGTCCACGTATATATCTCCACGCGAGAGCGGCTTCCTGATGGTGTGCAGAAAAGATCTAATTCCCGCTCGTGACGCTCCCGCGACGTATCCGGAGGTGTCCACAGCGCATTCAAGAGCATGTCCCCCATCTGGCACATCCCCGCAATCTGCTCAGGAATGCGGCTCTCAGACGAGACATGTGTATGCAACCCCCATTCTCGTCCACCCCCTCTGTCGTGTTCGTGCCTGTGCCGCGTTGCATACAATGATGCCCACAGACGCACCCTCCGCTGCGCCTCCCGGCGGCCCCTGCCTCCTCGCCCCTCCCTCCGACCCTCCCAACCTTCGCCGGGGCCGGGCGCTGGCGGTGCGGCGGCCCCCCTGCGGCGCCACGGCACCCTCCCAGAGATCCAGCGTATCGACGAGGATCAAGATCGGAGGCTTTCTTAACGCCGTTCCCAAACCCCCTCGCGTCGGGAAAAAATCGTGACGGGAGGTATTTTCGGCCTTTGGGGGCCCCTCCCGGGCCTCGGGAGCGTCAAAAAACGACTCGGGATGAAAAACCGATCCTATAGAAGGGGTCCAGACCTCTGGGGGTCGACGTTGTGAAGAAATCGCGACGTCGGGGGGTCTGGGTTTTCAGCCTCTGAAGGCCCTCGCCCTCTGCTTCGCAGTCGTACTGCGCTCCGCTTTTCTGCTTCACGGTCGAGGTTCTCTGTGCACGCAGTCGCTCTGCCGGGTGTGCCAGGCGTTTCTCTGACGAGATGCCGCTAATCGTGCACTCTTCTGCCCACGCGTCCTTCCAGATACTAGGCGCAGTGGTGGGTGTGGTGGAGGAGGCCCTCGCCAGGCCCCGGGAGCGTCAAGGAAAAAAGGCTCAGGATGAAAAGCCCGCTCCTGGGGAGAGGGTCGAGACTTCCGGGGGCCCCGCATGAAACTGCAATTGAGCACATCGAGACGCCTGATCTCCGGGCCTGGCTCGAGGGCGTGACCCCCGAGTCTGTGGCTCGGTTTCGCCCTCCAGGGGCCCGATGCGGGCCCCAGCACCACCGGAAGTCGATCCGGGGTGGGGCCCAAATTGGCGGGATGCTGGTCGGCAGGAGCACAGCCAAGTCGGGCCTGTCCCCCTACACGAGGAACACCCAAAAAGAGTGCAAAAGAGTAGTCGGGGCACGATGCTTCGACCAGTCTCCATCCTTCTTGCTTTTTTGGGCTACTTTTGCTTGTTCGCCCAACGTCCGCCTGCAGCGGGCTGGAGAACTATTTTTTCAATCGTTCTCCTCCAGTCAGGAAATTATGCAGAAATATCAGAAAACTATGTTTTTGATCGTTCTCTCCCATTTTTTATTAATCGTAGGGGGGCACACGCCCGACCCAAGAGTGCCGCCGCGACGCCGAAGCACGGGCCGCTCTGGGCTCGGGGGGGGGGCTCGGGCGTCCGGGCCGCTCCTCGGCTTTTCCTCGGGCCGTGGGCCCTGCTGCCCGCCGTGGCCGGGAGCGCCCCTTCTCGGGGGGTGCACATCAGGAGCGGAAAAAGGATGTACATGTACATGAATCCACGCTGGTTTCGAGAGTTCACATTGCGCAGATGTTCGTATAACGCGGCCAGTCTCACGGATCGAGGGGCCGTGTTCATGCACATAGTTGGGCGCGTACGTCTTTTGTGGGCTCCCTAGCACAGACCTCCTACCCTGACACGCTGATTAAGGAATTGGCCGTTTTCGGTTCGCGAGAGGGCGTCGCGGCCGTCGTTTTTGCGGGTCCCGGTCCGTCGGTTTCGGTCCCGGGCCGTTTTCACTGAAGGGAGGTTTACGAAAGGGAGGTTTGTCCTCCGCCGACCGGGCGAAGAGAACTATGCACATGCACCGATCCTGGCAAGGTCCATCCTAGACCCAGGATCGGTGCATATGCCTTTCTTGGCCAAGGCAGGAGGGCGTATGCACCGATCATGGGCTCAGGATGGGTCTGGCCAGGATCGGTGCATGTGCATCATTCTTTTTCCTCTACCTTCGCTCCTGGTGGTGGTCGTTGTTCGATTCCTTGTTCTGCCGATCTGCGCGGGCCCTCGCACCCCTCCCTCCCCCTCCCCTGGGAGTGGATCTTGGCTGTCTTTAGGCGCCCGCTTCGAGCAGGCGGAGCCTCCCCCCATACTGGACGCGCTGCTGCAAACGGACGCCATGAAGCAGAGGCCCAGTGCCAGACCCCCCCTCCCCCTTCCTCCCAATGTCGAAACGCCGTGTATAAAAAGAACGGCGGTCCTTCTGGTGGCACGATGGCTGTGAGGTCATCGAGGCCCGAGGACGCTCTGCTGGGACATTTTTGGGGTCTGCTTGGTCCTCCTGGGGCCTCGTCGCCACTGCTGGATTTGCTCCAGAACATCAATCGGAACGCGCTCCAAGGCAGCTTTTTGCGGCCGAATTTTCGGGGGGAAGCCGTTCTTCGCCTCCGCGTCTCCTCAGCCTCCTCCAACTCACCTTCTTGCCTTCCCTCCTCCCCGCCATCTCTTCTCCTCCATTTCTCCCTCTTCCTCCACCCGCTCCCTGAAGCTGCTCCTCCTACTTCCTCCCGCTATCGGCGATTCGGTACGGCCAGAATGACGCTCCAGGCGGACGGCCAATGGATCTTTAAGCGTGCCTGGGGATTGTCCAGGGGGAGGAGACAAACGGTTCCTCGGTCTGAGCTACTGGTGCTCGCTCTCGCTTTGGAGTATGCGCCCCAGGCGCTCCTGTTTGCTAGTGATCACCAGCCCTTGGTGAAGGGTTGGGCTCGGGGACGACACTTGGCTAATACTTGGACCATGCAGGACCTTTGGGGCTGTAATCGGTTGGGGGCCCAGGCCAGGTAGTCCGAAGTTAGCCTCCACGTGGATCCCAATCCCACTTGGACGCTGCTCCGTCTGGAGCTGAAAGCCTGGACCACTTCCTAATTCGGCGCAGCGCTTTGGCTGATGAGGAGGCGGGTGCGGCGGCTCTCAGGGTCTGGGAGGCGTCGATCGGAGAGAGCTGCGCAGGGACCACTGGGACGCAGTGGCTGCCCTTCTCCGTGCGAGGACTCGCCGTGCATTGGCGCCAGATGCAGTGGAGTGAGGACGGGCAGAAGCCTGAGCGGCGCCCAGCCCCATCGGCCCTTACTGTGACTATCATTATTGTTTAATCGCTTCGCTTATTCCGCCGGCCCTTATTGTATCACTGGTGCTAGATGTTTGTGTGCTCGTGACGAGCGAAAAGGAGGAGGAAGAGGACGAGGAGGAGGAAGAGGGGGGATCTCGATGACTTCTTGTGGCATTTTTGGGCCAAACTGGTCGTGGACACGGCGCCTCTTTGGGAGGCTGCTTGGGGTCTCTTGGGAGGCCTCTCGGGGGCATTGTTTTTTTTAGGGGGGGGGGGGGGGGACCTCCTGGGGCCTCTGGGGGGCCTCTTCGCGGCCTCTTGGTGCCTCTCGTGGGCCTCTTGGGGGCCTCTTGGAGCCTTTCTGGGGGCCTCTCGGGGCCGATATCTCGAAATGTCTGTTCGGGTCCCCTGTCAGCGTATAGAACCTGGAGGGAAGGCCTTCCCTAGGCCTACCCCTAGGCCCTTCCCTTAGGTCTACCCTAGGCCTACCCGTACGCCCTTCCCGTAGGTTTACCCAAGGCCTATCCGGAGGCTCTTCCCCTAGGCCTTCTCTAGGCCTACTCCCAGGCCCTTCCCCCCTAGGCCTTCCCTAGGCCTACCCCTAAGCCCTTCCCCTAGGCCCTTCCCCCAGGCCTACCCTAGGTCTACCCGTCAGCTCTTCCCCCAGGCTTATCCTAGGCCTACCCCTGGGTTTTTCCCCTAGGCTCTTTCCCTAGGCCTTCGCTAGGCCTACCCCTAGGCCCTTCCCCTGGGCCTTCCCAAGGCCAACCCTAGGCCTAGGGGAAGGGTCCGCCCAGCCCGACCCGAGCCGCCCGTTAGGGTCCGCCCGCTCTGGAGCCGTCTTGGGGGCCTCTTGGGCCGTCTTGGGGGCCTCTTGGGCTATCTTGGGGCCCTCTGGGGCCGTTTTGGGGTCCTCTTGGCGGCCTCTTGGGCCGTGTCGGGGCGTTCTCAGGGGCCTCTTGGGTCGTCTTGGGACGACATTGTGGGCCTCTCGGCCGCTCTTGGAGCGTCAAGAAGCTGAAAATGCCAGAACCAGAAAATCATCGAATCATGCAATGAACATCGATGGGTTTTACTCCTTGGGGCCTTCTTGGGAATGCTTCTTCTGTGGGCTCTCGGGGCGTCAGGGGGGTGTCTTGAGGCAATCATGGGCGTCTTGGAGCGATCTTGTGGCGTCTCGGAGCCCTTTGAAATTGTGATGGCGTTCTCTTCGGGGCATCTTGACCATTCTTGAGGCTTGCTGGGAGGCCCTGAAGGCGGCGCCCAGGAGCAAAGCCGTTTCTGAGGCGCACTTGCAGGGACCCTGCCGGGACATTGTCGGGGTACTGTTCGGCCAGGGACCCCCATGGGCGGCCCCCCGCGCGCGAACTAGAAAACTCTGAACCAGTCACCGGAGATCTTAGCACGCCTCTGGCCCGTTGGACCAGCGAATGATTGGTAATTGTATTTGTGTTATTGGTAGTATGTTGTTATTGTTGTTGTTGGTGATACTGTTGGCACCGATGATGATCATGATGCTGCTGATGCTGCTGATGATGCCGATGATGCTGATGATGCTGATGATGAGGATGATGAGGATGATGAGGATGATGATGATGATGATGATGATGATGATGATGATGATGATGATGATGACGATGCTGACGATGTTGTTGATGATGCTGCTGATGATGATAATAATGATGATGACGACGATGCTGATGCTGCTGCTGCTGCTGATGATTATGATGCTGATGATGATGATGCTGATGCTGATGCTGATGATGATGATGATGATGATGATGATGATGATGATGATGATGATGATGATGATGATGATGATGATGATGATGATGATGATGATGATGATGTGGAGGAGGATGAGGAGGAGGAAGAGGAGGACGAGGATGACGAAGAAGGATTGAGGGAGTGGGATGGAGAGGAGGAGGAGGAGGAGGAGGAGCAGGAGGAGTAGGAGGAGAAGGAGGAGTAGGAGGAGTAGGAGGAGGTGGAGGAGGAGGAGGAGGAGGAGGCGTAGCAGGATAAGAAGGTGGCCGAGGCGGGGCGAAAAGGAAAATGAGGAGGATGAACGATGAGGAGGGTGATTCATTGTCTGCCACGAAATGCCCCTGAGGCTGAAGGGTGAATCTGGTGAACGAGGCAGTGGTGCAAGCACGCTCGAGTCCCGCAGCAGCTTAGTGACAACCTCATCCTTACAAAGTCCCAGGGATCTTCCAACCGCACGCGCCGCACATATAAACGAGCATTTCGAAGCACAATTACGTGTGCCCCAGGCTGCCTCGAGAGCCAGCTTTTTTGATCAGGCATGCCTAGGATCGGGATTAACCGCTCCAGAGTCCCGGAACGCTCTCAGAGCGTGTTGGAGCGCTTTGAAGCGGTCGCGACGCCCGATGCATCCTCCAGAGCCGCCGGATCTCAGAGATCCCGAGTGTCCCTGCCCTGGCCATGTCTTAGTCGCATCTTGCGAAGGAAGGGTCAGCTCCCTCGCATTCCTCGAAGGGAAGGCGGATCCTGCCTGGCGCCAGAGGGCACACAAGGCCGCGCCAATGCGCCCTCTGGCCTCGGAGGAGGAGGAGGGGAAGCGACGGAGGGGAGGATGTATGGAGAGCGGTGTGAGCTGGACGATGAGGCAGAGGAGAAGGATGATGAGGAGGACGAGGACGAGGAGGAGGAGGAGGAGGAGGAGGAGGGGGAGGAGGGGGAGGAGGGGGAGAAGCTGCGGATGATGCTGATGCTGCTGCTGCTGATGCTGCTGATGGTGACGATGATGATGATGCTGATGATGATGATGATGATGATGATGATGATGATGCTGATGATGATGCTGATGATGATGATCATGCTGATGATGATGATGACGACGACGATGATGATGATGATGCTGATGTTGATGCTGATGATGATGATGATGCTGATAATGATGATGGTGGTGATGATGATGATGGTGGTGGTTGTGGTGATGATGATGATGCTGATGATGATGCTGACGATGATGATGATGATGATGATGATGATGATGATGCTGCTGATGATGATGATGATGATGATGATGATGCGGATGTTGCTTCTGATGATGACGATGACGATGACGATGATGGTGATGGTGATGGTGATGCTGATGATGCTGATGATGCTGATGATGCTGATGATGCTGATGATGCTGATGATGACGATGACGATGATGATGGTGATGGTGATGGTGATGGTGATGCTGATGCTGATGCTGATGATGATGATGATGATGATGATGATGATGATGATGATGATGATGCTGATGATGATGATGATCCCTCAACTGCCGCGAGGTGACGCTTTCGCAAGAAGGGAAGACCTGCCCCCTGTCGGTCCGTATCGGCAGCTACGAAGGCATGGCCGAGCTCACGAAGGCGCTGAAGGAGGGCATGACGCCTATCCTGAGCTACTGGAGCCCGGCGGGAGGAAGAATACGGTTGGACCGATGTATAGTATCGAGGTCGGTTCGGGGAGGGTGCCCTACTGTTCTTCGCGTTTGTTGGATGCTCTTGTGCATCGTGGGGGAGGGCACCCTTGAATGTTCTTCAGTTTGGGCCGGCGGAGTGTCTGATGTTCGTGAAGGATCTTCTTCTGTCTTAGGTCCGACTGTGGGAGGAATCGGGGCTCACGGAACGAGGGTCAGCGCTACCGGGGCTCAGCCATTGTTTTTCGGTTGAGCCGGGTCTGGGATCAGACGATCGCAAACATGGATCAAGGGGGCATGGATTAGCGACGGGTCCCGCTACCAAGGGAAATCGCGGATTTCCGCCGCCGAGTGAGGCGGCACCGGCTGAGGGGCGCCAAATCCATGGATCGCAAATCCATGTTTGCGCGCCCCCGATGGGAGCTACGTGGAGGCGACCCCCCCTTTCTCTCCAGCCGCAGACCCAGGTTTGGGAGCTACCCTGTGGCCACAAGGCCAGGTGAGCCCATCGACTCCGTCCTGCGGGTACCTTTTCGTCTTCCCAGAAGGAACCATGTTTCCACCCGATGCCGAGGAACCCCAGAGGTCACCACCCACCAAACCACCCCAACCCAACCCGAAGGCTTCAAGTTGCCCTTCATTTCCATTGGGGGGGGTAGGGGGAACATGGTAAAAACACATGGACCCGGTATCCCCCCCAACCCGAATTTCGGGTGAATTCGGGTCTTCGGGTTGGGTTGGGGTGGTCTATGAGGAACCCTGTTTCCACCCGATGCCGAGGAATCCCACAGGACGCAACCCCTACCCCAGGGAGCCCGAGATAGCCAGAGGTTTGGGCCGTGGACGTCCCTGTCTCCAGCACAGGGGTCAGGTGAGGACGAGGAGGGTCACAGTTCTGGGGGTCCGGAGGTCGTTTCTTGGATCGGGGCGGGGTGCGGACAGCAACGGCGTGGTGCGATACGACGCTGCAGGCGAGGTCGGTCTGCGAAACTGCTTCCGCGTTTCCAGGGTGAATCGCTTTCTCGTGTGCAGCCGGTGCCCGCATCGGAATGACACTGCCGCAGAAACCCTGCTCCAGACCACACCGCTGACCGGCCACACCGTTTGCCCGAGCATGGACGACGACGACGGCACAGGCGACGACGACGACGATGGCGGCGACGGCGGCGGCGGCGGCGGCGGTGGCAACGAAGACGACGGCCCCGCGAGAGGAGCGCGAACGACATGCTGTGGATGGACGGCGTGGGGTCCGACGGGCAGGGGCCGTGCAGAGTCGACGACATGGACGCCTGCGGCGCGCCCTTGGCCCCCCCGATGAGGGGGGAGATCCTCCCTCTCTTCTTCCTGGGGCGACGAGACCTATACACACCGCCCCTGGCCAGGCCCGTCTTGGGCCCGGGGTCCGTGCGCATGGAAGGAGTAGAGGCGTGAGGAGGAGGGGGAGGAAGGAATGATTATGATGCTGACGATGATGGTGGTGATGATGATGCTGATGATGATGCTGCTGCTGATGATGCTTATGTTGATGATGAGGCTGCTGATGATGAGGCTGCTGATAATGATGATGATGATGCTGATGGCGGTGCTGCTGATGATGATGCTGCTGATGCTGATGATGATTATGATGATGATGATAATGACGCTGATGCTGCTACTGATGATGATGGTACTGATGTCGATGCTGATGATGATGCTGCTGATGCTGATGATGAGGATGATGATGATGATGCTGATGATGATGATGGTGGTGGTGGTGGTGATGATGATGATGACGACGATGATGATGCTAATGATGATGCTGCTGCTGATGATGATGATGACGACGATGATGATGATGCTGATGATGATGATAATGATGATGGTGATGATGATGATGATGATGATGGTGGTTGTGGTGATGATGATGATGCTGATGATGATGCTGATGATGATGATGATGGCGATCGTGATGATGATTGTGATGATGATGATGGTGATGATGATGAGGATGCTGATGACGCTGCTGCTGCTGATGATGATGATGAGGATGAGGATGGTGATGATGATGCTGCTGATGATGATGCTGATGCTGATGCTGCTGATGATGATGATGCTGATGATGATAATGATGATGATGCTGATGATGATGATGATGCTGATGCTGATGCTGCTGATGATGATGATGATGAGGATGATGTTGATGATGATGCTGCTGAGGATGAGGATGATGATGATGATGATGATGATGATGCTGATGCTGATGCTGATGCTGATGCTCATGCTGCTGCTGATGATGATGATGATGACCATGATGATGATGATGATGATGATGATGATGATGATGATGATGATGATGATGATGATGATGATGATGATGATGATGATGATGATGATGATGATGATGGTGGTTGTGGTGGTGGTGGTGGTGGTGGTGATGATGATGATGATGATGATGATGATGATGAGGAGGAGGAGGAGGAGGAGGAGGAGGAGGAGGAGGAGGAGGAGGACGACGAATCATCTGGAAATGAGGGGGGAGAAGGAGGATAAATGGAGAAACAGCATGACATTCGGGAGGACGAGGAGTGCTCGGGAGAGCAGGAGGATCTGGCAGGCTTGAGCGGACACTTGTGTGTGGGTTCGGGGCACTCTATGAGGAGTGGGAGGGCGACGACGAGGAGAAAGAGGAGCAAGAGAGCGGCAAAGGGAGTACGGAGGAGGAGGAGGAGCAGGATGGTTGTATGCCGCGGGAGGCCCTGCTCCTGAAATCAGAAGGCTCCTCACCTCCCTTCGCCTCCTCCGTTGCACCCAGACCTCCAGCGGCGACTCGGCTGTTTCGCGCCGTGGGGCCCCGGACCTGTGGACCCCTTCCACGGGACTCGGGGGTGGACAGAACCCCCCTTCCAGTGACACGTCGATTCGTGAATTGTCCGTTTTCGGTTCTCGAGAGGGCGCCGTGGCCGTTATTCTCCAGGCTTGCGCCCGCCAGGTTTGGGCCTCAGGTCGTTTTCGCTAAACCACGTTTTACTGAAGGGAGGTCTGTCCATCCCCGAGGGACCACCTCCTCGCCTCGGGCTGCACTTGGACGGCCCCGGCTCCCGGAGACAGCGGCGGCCCCCGGGAGCCGACGGTGCACAAACGCGCCGCCGGGCGCGGCCAGGGACGCGGGCCGGGGGCGCCGGCGGGGGGGCGGGCAGCGGGCGCGAGAGGCGCCCGTCGCAAGGGTTTTACCTTCTCTTCAGGAGCGGAAAAAGGACGTACATGTTGGTTTCGAGAGTGCACATTGCGCAGATGTTCGTATAACGCGGCTGGTCTCACGGATCGAGGGGCCGTGTTCATGTACATAGCTGGGCGCGTACGTCCTTTGTGGGCTCCCTATCTCTGGGGGGGCACGGAGGGCTCCGCCCAGGGGATTTCCGAGCCTTCTGAAAGAAGAGCTGCCCCCTCTCACTCCCCCCCAGGCTCGCCGCCGAGGCAGGTTCTTTCACCACATGCCACAGTTCTGCTGAGTGTGGCCGCCCTGGTTTCCCATGTTGTAGTTCCTCCACTCCTGCCCGTCCAGCTTTGTAGCGCCAGTCCCCGTGCTTCGTTCCTAGAGATCTAGACGGGATGCTTTCCGATTTGCCACCTGGGGGTAAGACTGCACACTGCGCATCGCGGAGGGCTGGGCGCACGACAGACGTCGGATACACTCGTGTAAAGGGGCTTCAGGCTTGACGTTGCTGCAGCTGTGGGCTTTGCGCTAGTCATATGCAGAATCGTCTCGAACACGAATGTCTTATGACAGCGAGTCTGATCCGAGCCGATAGTTAGAGATCGTTCGGGCAGACTGAGGTGGCCTATCAGGAGCCCTGGTTGCGTTTCGATTTTTTTCTCGACGAGTCGCTCTCCCATCATCTATACATTCATTCACTCACTTATTCATTCATTCATTCATTCATTCATTCACTCATTCACTCATCCACTCATTCACTCAATCACTCATTCACTCGCTCCTCCTCCCTCCTCCTTCTTCCTCCTCGTCCTCCCCCCCAATCGCCGCCAATTCCATCAGGGAGGTCTCCAGGGGTCTTCACAGATTCCCAGA
Organism: Prorocentrum cordatum; assembly: GCA_963575745.1. Lineage (NCBI taxonomy): Eukaryota > Dinophyceae > Prorocentrales > Prorocentraceae > Prorocentrum > Prorocentrum cordatum. The sequence continues at coordinate 96,593 of CAUYUJ010014800.1, read as the reverse complement.
GGATGCCCCAGGAGACCAAAATACGTTCAAGCATGTCCAAGATCCCCGATCCTCAATCTTTTCTCTCATCCCTCATCTCTCCCTCCTTCTCCTCCTCCTCCTCCTCCTCCTCCTCCTCCTCCTCCTCGTCCTCCCTTACTCATCCTCTTCTCCTCCTCCTCGCTTGCTCCTCTATCTCACTCCTTCCCTTCCTCGTTCTGATCCTCCTGCACCTCCTCCGTCCCTCACCCCTCCCTCCTCTCCCTCCTGCTGCTCCTCTTCCTCTTCTCCTCCTCTCTCCTCCTTTCTCCTCTCCCTCCCTCCCCTCTCCCTCCCTCCCGCGGTGGCAGGCGAGAGCGTGAGGTTCTTCGACTTCTCCGTGGAGGAGATCGGCGCCTCCGGGCAGGGCGTCGCTAGCGAGGCTCCAGGGCTGGGGGGCAGCGGCGCCGGGAGGCCAGGGAAGGGCCCCAGGAGGAAGGGCCTAACCCTCCTCCCTCCTCCCTCCCCCTTCCCTCTTCCCTCCTCCCTCTTTCCTCTTCCCTCCTCCTCCCTCTTTCCTCTTCCCTCCTCCCTTGTCTCTCCTCCCTCCTCCCTCCTCCCTCCTGCCTTTCTGCCTTTCTGCCTCCTCCTCCCTCCTCATCCTCCTCCCTCCTCCTCCTCTTCCTCCTCCTCCTCCTCCTCCTCCTCTCTTCCTCCCTCCCTCCGCCTCTTCCTCCCTCCTCCTCCCTCCTCCTCCTCCTCCTCCTCCTCCTCCTCCTCCTCCTCCTCCTCCTCCTCCTCCTCCCTCCTGCCGCCATCACGGCGCAAACTGCACGCGCTCGCGGCCACCGAAACTGCCAGGGCGCTCTTGTCAGGGGCAGCGATGTGCCCTCTCGCCGTGCGGGGGCCTGTGCTCCCCTGTGAGAGAGGGCGGGTCCGCGCCACCCCGCCGTCGCAGGCCTCCCGCCGTGTGCGACGGCGGCCTCTGCTACGAGGGCGACAGCAGCAGGCGCGGCCGCTCCCAGAGCTGTGGGCCGTGTGCGTGCAGTGTCTCGCAGTCCTATGCGCTTGACGGGAGTGCGCGGGGATGACGTCTCCACGGAGTCCGGGAACGTGGGCGCCGTTCTCTTGCAGGGGACCTGCCGGCGAAAAGGGGACGGCGACCCACATCGAGTCTTTCGCCACTCGTCACTACGAGATCTCCCTTGGCTTCACGACATCATCCAACGAATCATGTGGCACGAGCACTATGTGTTGCACCACAAAGGTGCCCCCCGACGTTTTATCAATCAGATTTTCGCCCCGCCCGTGGACCTGGAGGGGCGATGTGGCGCAGTTCGCCTCACGTCTGGATCTCTTGAACTCCTTTTCAAAACGATGTATCTTCCAGTCTTTTCAAGTCAGCGTGCAGGACGTGCAGAGCAACAGAGCTTAATTCTTAGACTGACGGCATTGTTGCGCCAGCTGTTACTGTCCATTGGTTGGAGATGTACGCCTGGCATGGATTTGACTCATGGACGTGGGTGGGCTAGTGATTTTGTGTACGGAGGCGAAGCCATACCCGTGGAGGACGACGAGGACGAAGGTTTATGCATTGGCCCGTGTGACAGGGACTACGAGGGGACGGCAGGGAGTGCAGTCGGACAACTTATGACTGATACCACGATGTGCGCGCTGAACACCCTCCTGCCGCTGGGTCCGACCTTCTTCGGGGCAGGCGACGCCGCTTCGAGGATCGATTTCGTTCGGATTCCACAGCAACTGCGGCAGCATGTGTCCGAGTGTACGATCTTACGTGGGGCTGGGCGGAAACTGCAACCGATCGCGACTCTGGACGATCGGGATCATAGGCCTCTTTACGTTGAGGTGGAGTACGATTTCCAGGCGCAGTTTGACTCTCGCCCGCCTCCTTGGGACTTTGACACAATCATGTGCTCGCTAACCTCGGGGACTGCGTGTTCGGAAGCTCTGGGAGCTATTTACTCCGAGGAAGTCCGCTCGGGAGAAGGAGGTAGCTGTCTGGACTGGAGCAGGTACGCTCTAAGTTGCTTCGAGCTCGGAAACTACTATGTGGCAGATCCATCGGGGCCCCCGAGGGTTCGATATCGGATCTTCTCTTAATGGAGGTGGAGTCGGATTTGCACTTATCGCAGGTCGAAGTGGTTTCGCGTGAGACTGTTGAAGTCACGTTGGCCCGCGTCACAGGGCTGTCTCTATGTATCAATCAAGAACGCGGACCCGTCCTGACCACCGAATTGAACGAAGCTTGTAAGTCGCGCGGACATTTCAATGTTCAACGCTTCATCGGTCGGTTGTCCAAGCGAGGGGCAGGGCCTCGGCGCAGGAAGTATTTTGTCCTGAAGTCGGAGAACAGTGAAGCACGTGAGATTTCCGACTTTCTGCGTCGACCCTCGAACGCTGGCGGTCTCGGCGCAGAAGTGTGCGACCTCCGGTCTGAGCTTCGTGAACGATTTGATAGACGGTTGGGATGTTATTGACGAGGTGCGCTACAACGCGGTGCAGATCGAGAACCTTGACGAGGCGCGCGCTGGCCTGATCGGGGCCTTCAGGCAACTGCGGGGAGCGCCGAGGCGGCGGGTTGCGCCCTCCGGGTCTCTCCCTTCCGCGGTGTGGCTTTTCCATATCGACGAGGAAACGTGGGTGCTTTTCCAAGGGGGGGGGGGGTCTAGGTGCTGACCTTCGCCCCGCCTCGGCGTCGGCCTTCCTCGAACGTATTCTCGATTTGTCGCCGTGCTTCCGGAGGGCGTCCATGGGCTCACTTGTCTGTGACATTTCATCGCGTTGGGGGCTGTTCAAGCGCAGTGGGAAGCCAGGCGCAGAGAGTCAGAGGTGGATCCATCTTTTTGCCCGCTGGGCAAATCTTGGAACGCTCATTTATGGCGGAAAGCTCGACGACATAGGGAAGCTCTGCCATGCGTGTGTCATGGGTTTGCAGAAAGCCGTCGGAAAGAAGGGGCTCTTCTGACCCAGTGTTGTACTCCCTGGTGTCTGCAGCGTCAAGGGTTCTCTCGCGTCATCGTGATCGAGGACGCCACCAACGCATTCTTGAGCGTCTTTCGGGGCATCATGCTGGGCGCGCTTCCACTGCTCTACCTGTCTGTAGACGCCAGGTTTCAGGGCCGGCGCATCGTCCGGGGCGCCTGCCAGATCATCGCACCAGGAGACGATCAGCCTCCGTTCGACGACGGGCAACTTCATGGGTCATCCCAACGCTGCACGTGGTTTTCTTTGCTTCTACCAGCGAGGTTTGGAGGCTATTTTTGGGATTCGTCAGCGTGCGACCTCGAACTCAATGGTCGCGATCACTGAAGTGCGCGGCTCCCAGACCGACGTGGGCGTCTCCCTCTTCGCGGGCGACATCGCCGAGCGCGTCGTCCCTGGGCTTGGCCCGCCTCCGCAGCGGAGGGGTGGCGAGGCACGTCGCCTCGTCGCCTTGGCTCGCGTAAGTAGCGAGCGCTTGCAGCGGGCCTCAGCAGCGATCGGAGTCTCGCTGAATCCTGAAAAGCGGGCCCATGCTTTATGGGGCAGCGTTGTCTCATCGTCAGCGGGGCCATCAGGAAGAGGAGGAAGCTGGGGATATCCACTTGGGTGCTCGGGGGATGGCTCATTGCGAGTGGGCCCCCCTGCGCGTAGAAAAGGCGAAACGCGCGCAGGCTGGGCGGGCTCGGCTGTGTCAGACCTTTCTGTTTCCAAGGCGTGCGGCCATCTTGAGTGCGAAGCGAAAGGCAGTCATGGCTGTCGTTTGCCCCGCTCCTCTCCCTGGAATGGCGGCGACGATTCCCGGCGCAAGTTCTGATGGTGCTGCTGATCATTTTTTACAACAGGTCAGGGGGGGGATTGGGCATCTCTGGTCCTCGCGGAGCATGGGGGGCATGAGCTTCGTCGTTGGTCGTCGGAGGGTGTCGGGGCGCGCTGGCGAATCCCACCGTCTGCGCAAGGGCGTGGGCTTGTAAGTATTTCGATGCCCGCCGACATGCAAGGGCCAGTGTCTTTGGGTGTCTCGGTATCGGGGAGGCGATCACGCCGTCTTGGGATCTGCCGATGAACGCCGACCCCTGGGCCATGCAGGTAGTTCAGGACCTCCAGTCCCATGTGAACTTTATCCGCTGTTTAGGTTTTTTTTTTTCCCCGCGATCGGGAGTTTTCCGACTGGTCGGATATCGACTTCTCGGTTCTCAGGGCCCAGGTGTTCTCGTTGTCCACCGCCCCCCCGAGTTCGCGCCCCCTTCGATCGTCGCGCTGTCTGATGAGGAGGTGGGGGAGGGCCGCTTTCGTTGCAACCTCATGGGCGTCGACGGAGACGTCTGTGGCGAGCGTTTCGTTTCCGCGAAGCAGCTGCTGTTGCGGGTGGGAAGGGTGCGTGCCGTGAGGCGCGAGGCGAGTTTGTTGACCGTGACGAACCAGTGTATCCGTTGCTTGCAGGCCCTGGGCTCGCGCGAGGACGGGCGGCGTCGCGTCGCGAGGCCGCGCCGGCGATGCCGTTGCGAAGTTGGAAGGGGTGCGCGCACTCTGGCCGAGGTTATCGCTCCGACTCTTTGCTCTGCCCGGTCTGTCTTTTCCAGGCTCGCGATCCCCATTGTGGCCAAGTGCGCATTCGCTCGCAATGTTCCCGACCTCCACCTCAGTTGGCGAAGCGCCGTCTCCGCCGCGGGCGCGGGCCTCGGTCGCCCGCTGCAGGGGCGCAGGCAGGGGCCGCGTCGCCCGCCGGGGGAGAGGCCTCGGCCCAGGAAAGGTCGGCTCGCGGACGCGGCAGACGACGAGCCGGCAGAAGTGGAAGGGGCCTTGAAGGAACAGGACATCCAGCAGGCTGTGAATATTCTTCTGAAGTTGGCGTCGCGTGCCGGCGCGCCCGGCGGCGTCGAAATCTGGCGGCGTAGGGGTGGCTATCTCAAGTGGCCCCAGCTGAGATGTCGACGGTGGGGCCCGCGAAGGGGCGGGCGGCAAGTATGCGGGGGCGGCCGCGGTTCAAGCTTGGAAGTCGAAGCTGGGCCCTCCTCATCATATGCGCGTCGCCCGAGCCGCGTTCGGATCATTGCTGGGCGACGAGGAGGCGACGACTCTGCTGGAACCGTTTCAAATGATTACATATTTCTACAACGTGCTCATAGCGGCGGAAGGCGTGGGCTTGGTTGTTCGTCATTTCAGGGCGCGGAAGTGTTGCGGCCTGAGTTTCTGCCGCGTCCAGTTCGGCATTGCGGGCGGTTTCCAGATCGAGGGGGCGGAGATTTCGAAGTTGCTGCTCGAACAGGCTCCGATCGAGGCATTGTTCAATTTGGGAGGTCGCCTCAAGTTGGGGGCGGCGTCTGTCGGACACCTCGAGATGATGGCGCAGAAGCTCCTGGACCGCTCGAAACCGAAGGGCAAGGGTCGTGGCATGTGCGACTCGCAGCCCTGAGGGATCGGATTCGCGCCAAAGAGATGCGAGCTCTTCCGACACCCCGGGGGCTCTCTGATGTGCACAGTCGTGCTCGGGTCCTTCTTCGGTCCTCGGGGCTCGAGATTTTTTGCACATCTGCATCTGGGAGACTACTGCGCTGGTGACGCCCAGTGGTTCCCGAAACACTTGGGACGCAGTGCATCGCGCCTCCCCATGCGCCTGGAATTCGGCGTCAACCGCCCCCTGAGGTCGGTGAGACCCGCCCCGCGCGAATTCGAGGCTCGGCCCTTCTGCCCTCGTCTTTTCATTTCCTGTTGCTCGTCGAGAGGGTAGTCAGTGCGGGCCTGCGCCCCCCTTCCGCTGCGGCTTGCTTGTTCTCCTCCTGCTTTGTCCTCTCCCCCTCCTTCGTTCTTGCTCTTCCTTGTTGTCGCCTCCCTCGCTTCGTCGTTCCTGATCGTCGTCTCTGCTTGCCTGCTGGGGCGTGGGCACTAGTTCGGGTGTGCTCGGGTGCCCCAGGGGCCAGCCTGGGGCAAGCAGTCCTGGAGGCATCGGCCTCTGTGGGGCCCGAGAGGTAATCCGAGAAGGTAAAATCCCACATGCCATGCTATGCGGTCCGACAGGGCCAAATTTCCAACCGAGATCGGAAAAGCAATCAGGAGGCCGATCGGCTAGCGAGAGCAGGTGCGCAGCTTTTTCCGAGCATCAGAAGACGAGTTGCTTCTGCTAGGCGGGCTTCATAATATTGCTTATCGTGTTGCGAGGTACGGTGGGCTTCAGCGAGCTTCTCGGTCCCACGCCGGGTTCAGGGACCACGTGGGCTTCGAGTGGATGAGTCAAAAAGGGCTTGTTTCTATACCTAGCCGTCCTATCCCTGCTTGTTGTGATGGGGGTCCCCAAGATCCCCAAGGCATTGAGGTGCCCCAGGAGTCCGATCCCGACGAGTTCGTTCTTGTGTCTTGGGGGTGGAATGGGCACCTGATTAGGAAGGCCGTGGTGCTCCAGGGCGGGGTCCAGGTGGACTCCAGGATCTTTTGCATGAAGTGCGGCAGCAATGTTTCTTGGGACCAACGGGCTCACGCTAATTCCAGATGCGAATTGAGGTCCCGTTGCAGCCCCCGTGCCGTCACACGTCGAGTGACGCGGTCCAGGAGGCGGGAGGTGTGAATCAGTTCGAAATCTGCCCGTGGATGCCGTTCCTTGAAGACTCTGTGGAGGGTTGGAGTGATGGCCAGGCCTCCGTGCCGCGCCCTTCGAATTCGAGGTTTCGGTCGAGGGGCGGGGCCCCTGGGATCGACCTCGAACGGGGTTTGGTCCTGGTTGGCCTGTTGGCGGACGAAGCGCGGACCTTGGGGACCCAGGCCCCGTCCCGTGGAGGAGTATGAGCTCCTCCCCGATGGGCCGTGGCGGCCCCGCGCCCGTTTTTGCGTGCCTGACGCCCCCCTCGCGTCGAGGGTTTTTTCCTTTGTGCAGGTCGAATGAAGTGGTACCTTTCTGCCGCATAGCTAGCGAGGGGGAAGAGGAGGAAAAGGAGGAGGAGGATGAGGAGGGGGAGGAGGAAAAGGAGGAGGAGAAGGCGAATGATGATGATGATGCTGATGATGATGATGATGATGATGATGATGATGATGGTGATGATGGTGGTGATGAGGATGATGATGAGGATGATGATGATGATGCTGACCATGATGATGATGATGGTGATGACTATGATGATGATGATGATGATGATGATGATGATGATGATGATGATGATGATGATGATGATGATGATGACGATGGTGCTGATGATTCTGATGATGCTGCTGATGATGATGCTGGTGGTGGTGATGATGATGAGTACTATGATGCTGGTGGTGATGATGATGATGATGATGTGATGGAGCAAGAGGAGGAAGAGGAGGAGGAGGAGGAGGAGGAGGAGGAATTGGCCGAGCATTACGCTTCTGCACAGTCTGTTTTTTCGGCGATTCTGGCCAAAGGGGGTCACTGGGATGGGATAGCGGGAGAGAGAGGAGGGGATCGCAGGAGAGGGGGACGAGGGGAACCGTGGGGAGGTCGGGAAAGGGGAGGCCGTTGGATGGCAAGGGCAAGCAGGGGACCCTCCAGATACCTCCTAAACCCTTTGAGACGTTCGACCCCCCCGCCCCACGTATTCATTTTGATCAGCTAAACGGCGGCGCTTCGTTCTCCCCCTCTTCTCCTCCTTCACCGCCGGTGTCTCCGCCTCCTCCTGCTCTCTCCTCCTTGTGTCGGTGCAAGCTGGGCGAAACACATCCAACATGAAGCGATTAAGCGCCGCCTGGGGCCTGTTCGACAGGGCCCAAAGTATGCTGTCGCGTGTCGCGTGTGACCTTGCTGTCGTGCCGGCATTTTCTCATTGCGACGGCCTTGTGCTCATCGATGGTTGAAGGGGTCCACTGAGGTTTCGGCCAGTGCGAGATGAGCCAGAGTCTGGTTGACAACGTCGTCGGCATACAGCAGCCTCGTCGTATGCGCTGCATGCTTGAGTCGACCGTTCGTCAGCATGACGTGGCGCGTAGCAGAACAATTTGAGTATTACGTCCGCTGGGGAGCTGCAAACTCGTGAACATTATCGACGATGTCCTTTTTTTCCTCCTCCTCCTCCCTCTTCCCCCAGAGGTATGCGGAGAGGCCCCAGAGGTCTGAAGGGGTCCCCAGGGGCCACACGAGGCCTCCGGGTGCTGTTGGAGGGCAAAGAGGACCAGACATTTTTCGCAGCTCCATCCTCGATCTCGATTGCCTCCTCTGCCACCTCCTCTTTTACGCCCTCCATCGTCGCCAGTTTTCATCGCGCACCGCTGTTTTGACCGTCCCAGGACCCGAGACGGGCCCTCAAGAGGACGACCGCGACCAGGCCAAGGACCAAGACTTCGACCACGACCCCGACGACGATGACCACGACGACGACGACAATGACGACCGCGACGACGACGACCATAACGACGACCACGACCACGACGACGACCACGACCACGACGACGACCACGACCACAACGACCATGACGACGATGACCACGACGACGAGCACGACGACGACGGCCACGACCACGACGACGACCACGACGTTCACGAGGACGACCACGACCACGACCACGACCACGACGGCGACGACGACGACCATATCGACAACGATGACGACCACAGCGACGAGGACGACGATGACCACGACGACGACGCCGACCATGACGACGACGATGACCACGACGACGACGTTGGCACGTCGACGACGACGATCACGAAGCTGACCACGAAGACGACCACGACCAGGACCACGACCACGACCGCGACGACGACCACGACCAGGACCACGACCACGACCACCACGACGACGACGACGACCTCGACGGTGACGACCACGACCACGACCACGACCACGACCACGACCACGACGGCCACGACGACGACGACCACGACGACAACGACGACGACCATGATGACGATTAGGCAACCACGACCACGACCGCCACCAGGACGACGACCACGACCACCATGTCGATGACGATGTTCTCGCCGACGCCCACGACGACCGCGACCACGACGAGCACCACGACCACGACTACGACTACGACGACGACCATGACGACGACCACGACCACGACGATGTCCACGACCACGGCCACCTTGACGACGACGACAACGACCACCACGACCACGACCATGGCGACGACGACCACCACCACGACCACGACCACGACCACGACCACGACGACGACGACCATGCCCACCACGACAACGACTGCAACCAGTACCACGACCACGACGACCACGACCACGACCAAGACCACTTCGACGACAATGACCACGAAGACGACAACGACCGCGACCACGACCACGACCACGACCACGACCACGCCGGCCACGACGACGACTGGCGACGACCACGATCACGACCGCGACGACGACGACGACGACCACGACCACGACGAGGACGGCCACGTTCACGACCACGACCACGACGACCTCGTCGACGACATCGACCACGACGACTAGCGACGACCACGACCACGACCACGACAACGACGACGACGACGACCTTTACCACGACCACGGCCACGACCACGACTGCGACGACCACGACCACGACGACGACGACCACGGCGACCACTGACCCGAAGCAGACGACCGCAACCACGACCACGACCACGACGATGACGACGAAATGACAAGAGGACAACGACGATGACGACGACGATGACGACGATCACGACCACGACCACGACCACGACCAGGACAAAGACCGCGACAACGACCACGACCACGACGACGACGACCACTGCCACGACGACGAACACGGCAACGACCACGACCACGACCACGACGGCCACAACCACCTTGTCGACGATGACAACGACCACGACAACGACCACGACCACGATGAATCCGACGACGGCGACCACGACACGGACTTCGACCACGACCACGACGACGAAAACGACCACGATCACGACCGTGACAATGACGAGAACGAGCACGACCATGACAACGATCGCGAAGACCACGACCACGACCACGACCATGACCACGCGGACGACGATGACCATGAAAGCGACCACGACCACGACCACGATGACAACCATGAATACGACGACGACGATGCCCACGACGATGGCCACCACGGTGGCGACCGCGACGGCGACCACGACTACGACGACGACGATGGCCACGACGACGGCGACGACGACCACGACCACGACCACGACCACGACCACCACGACCACGACCACGACCACGGCGACCACGAACACGACGACGTTGACAACGACCACGACCACGACCACGGCGACCACGACCAAAACCACTACGATGCGACGACGACCACGACCAGGAGCGCAACCACGACCACCACCACGACTACGACTACCATGACGACTCCCATGACGACCGCGACCATGACGACGACCACGGCGACGACGACGACGAGGACGACGAAGATGGTGACAATGACGATGACGATGACGACGACCACGACCACGACCACGACCACGACAACGACCACGGCCACGACCACAACGACCGCGACCGCGACGACGACGACGACCGCGTCGACGATGACGACCGCGACCACGACGGCGACGCCGACGACGACTATGACGACGACCACGACCACGACCATGGCGACGTCGAGGACGACGACGACAATGACTACGAACCCACGACCGCGACCACGACCACGACAACGACCACGACCACGATGAATCCGACGACGGCGACCTCGTCTTCCACGTCGACGACGACCACGACCATCACGATGACGACGACGGCGACGGCGACCACGATTACGACCACGACCACGACCGCGACGACGACGACCACGACCACGACCACGATGAGGACGATCACGACGACATCCACAACGACCAGGACCATGTTCACGACGACGACGGTCACCACGACCACGAACACGACCACGACGTCGATGACCGCGACTACGACGACACCGATGCCGAGGACGACCCCGTCCACGACGACGGCGACGACGACCACGACGACGACCACGACGGTCACGACTACGACGACCACGACAGCGACGACCACGACCACAACCACGACCACCCTGACGTAGATGACAGCGACGGCGACCAAGGCGACGACGACGAGCACGGCGACGACGACGACGACTGGGACGACGATGACGACGGCCACATCCACGACAACCACCACGACTACGACCAGACAAGGAACATGAGCACGACCACGACCACAACGGCCACGACCGTAACGACCACGACCACGACCGTGACCACGACGACGACCACGACGACGACGACGAACACGACAAAAACCACGCTTGCGACGACGAATACGACCACAACCAGGACCACGACGACGACCACGACGACGACCACGACGACGACCACGACCACGACCACGACCATGGCGACGACGACGACGAGGACGACCACGACGGCGACCACAGCGACGACGACGACCACGTCGACGACCACGACGACGACCACGACCACGACAACGACTACCATGACGACGACGATGGCCACGACCACGACCACCACGACGACCACGGCGACCAGGACGACGTCGTCGACGAGGAAGACGACGACGATGCTGAGGATGGCGACGACCACGACCACGACCAGAAACAGGACCAGGACCACGACAACGATCACGGCCACGACAACCACGACCACGACCACGACCACGCCGATGACGACCACGACGTTGACGAGGACGACGTGGACGACCACGACGACGACGACGCTGACGATACACACTGCATCCACGGCCACACCCACGACCACGAATTTGACTACGACGACGACGAGGACGCCGCCGACGACGACGATGACCACGACCAGGACCACGACGACGACCACGACCACTACTACGACGACGACCACGACCACGCCACGACGACGACGACGAGGACCATGACCAGGACCACGACCACGAGCACGACCAGAACCAGGACCACGACCACGACCACCACGACGAGGCTGACCACGACGGCGACGACCACGACCACCACAACGACCACGACCACAACCACGACGACGACGACCACGATGACGACAAGAACGACCACGACCACATTCACGACCTCGGCCACGACGACCACGACATCGACCAGGACCAAGACCACGACCACGACGACGACGACAACGGCCACGACCACGACTACGACCACGACAACGACCACCACGACCACGACCCCGACCACGGCCACAACGACGATGCCCATGACATTGACGACGACGACAACCACGACCATGATCACGACGACGACGACGACGATGACCACGACCAGGACTAGGACCAGGACCACGATGACGACGACCATGACCACGACCAACACCACGACCACGACGACCACGACCACGACCACGACCACGACGACCACGACGACCACGACCACGACCACGACCACGTGGACGACGATGACGACCACGACCAGGACCACGACCACGGCGACGACCACGACCACTACCACGACCATGACCACGACGACGACGTGGACGACAACGACGACGACGATCACGACAACGACCACGACCACGACCACGACCACGACGACGATCACGACGACGACCACAACCACGACCACGACGACCACGACGACCACGACGACCACGACCACGACCACGACCACGACCACGACCACGACCACGTGGACGACGATGACGACCACGACCCGACCAGGACCACGACCACGGCGACGACCACGACCACGACCACGACCACGACCGCGACCACGACCACGACCACGGCGACGACGTGGACGACAACGACGACCACGACGATCACGACGACGACCACGACCACGACCACGACCACGACGACGATCACGACCACGACGACGACCACGACGACGACGGCCACGACTACGACTACGACCAGGACCACGACGACCACGGCCATCACGACGACCACGACCACGACGACGACGACGAGGACCATGACCAGGACCACGACCAGGACCACGACCAGGACCACGACCACGACCACGATCGTGACCACGACCACGACCACGACCACGACGATGACGACGACGACCACGACCACGACCACGACCACGACGACGACGACGACCACGACCAAGACCACGACCACGACCACGGCGACGACCACGACGACGAGGAAGACCACGGCGACGACCACGACGACGACCCCTGCACTGACGAGCCGACGACGCGCACCACCGCCTGCGAGAGGCGGCCCCGAAGAGCAGCACGGGCAACCGGCCGCCCGCCGGGGTCACGGCCGCCAGCGGCTACGGCGACGGCGGCTCCCCGGCGCCAGCGCCCGCGGCGACCGGAGGGTCCCGAAGCACATGCCCTTCCGAGGACTTCGCGCCAAATTGTGGTTCTCGCCTTCGCGCCGCGCACGATCGTCTTAACACGTTGCTGAAGCTTCGAGGATAGAGTGCCGCTCTAGTTCGGAATGGAGTTTTTGCCTGGGCGCCGTGCGCATTCGTCTATAACTTTTCCGCAGATTTGAACATGGAGGGTCCCGGTAATGTATTCAATGTTAGGTCGGGCATGTCCCTCTGCATGAGGCATGTTGAAGAGTAGGAGCAAAAATTAGTCTGGGCACCCGTTTCCGTGCTAGTCGGCCTTTTGAATATTTTTTGGATGTGTTACATTTCGCCTCCAAAATCCGCCTGTAGGAGGACAGGCCCGACCGAAATCTAATGCCCTTCGGCTCATCCCGCCACCGTGCCTGGGTTGTGGGTCATCGGCCTCCAGGATGTTCGCTGGGATGTCGCGGGAGGCCTCTCGGGGGCCTTTCTGGGGTCTCTTGGGGGCTCTTTCAGGGCCTTTGAGAAGCCTGAAGCACACGCCACTCCGATGGGTCTGGTAATGTATCTCGACAAAGGGGAGAAAACGGCATAGACATAAGCTTTCGACGAAGGTCAGCTCGGATTTCTTGGATCTGCGCTGGACTGGACCTCCCTGGCGGCGCCTCCGGCACCGCAGCGCCGATCCTAGAAATCCGCGCGGACCTTCGAACGTAGTTGTTCCTTCTCATAGCATCGTGCCTTGTGGGCAAAGTTGCCCTAACCAGGGTCGGCCGGGAGGTCTGGACAGGGTCGGCCAGGGGATTGGCCAGGGTTGGCTGGAAGGTTAGCCGAGGTAGTTCTCTGGCAGGTAGCTTTTCGATGCAGTAGGATGATCGGGTCGGGCGAAAGTGGAGCATTGGGAAAGTGGGTCTATGACATCTGCTGCATGCCGCTGGTCTCGGGTCAAGCGCCGAGCGCTTTCCTCGATACGTGGGCGCCCCTGGCGCAAGGAGGCGCCCGAGAGACCAGCTGCGTGAGCTGATGTGATTGCCCCCCCTTTGCTGTCCTTGAGTCGGGCCTGTCCCAAGAAATAGTCTGGGGACAATTTTTGAGTATTTCTGAATAGTTTTGTCTGAATATTGAAATGGCCTCCGGCCAGTGCCGCCGATCCGGGGCGCTCTTGATGATGATGATGACGATGATGATGCTGATGATGATGATGATGATGATGATGATGATGATGATGTTGATGATGATGATGATGATGATGATGATGATGATGATGATGATGATGATGACGATGATGATGATGATGGTGGTGATGATGATGACGATGACGACGATGACCTTGTGTTCTCTTGTTGGCCTCTTGGAAGCCTTGTGGAGCCTCTTGGGAGCTTCTGGGAGGCTTTTGGAGCCTCGTGGGCGCCTCTATGCTGTTGGGGACGGAAGACTTGTCCTGTTAGAAGACAGCTCTCGCTCGAGACATCCTCATAGGATAGAGATGTTGAAATGGCTTGCGGAACTTTCGGATCTTGGAAAATGACGCTCTTGCCTGAGACACATTCAAAATCCGGAGATGTTGAAGTAGCTGTAGTACGACATCTTGTGGAGGCGCTCTTGGAGGACCTTGTGGGGCCCCTTGGGGGCGTCTTGGGGCCTCCTGGGGGCCTCCTGGGCCGTCTTTGGCCCTTCTTGGGCCGTCTTGGAGCCCTTTTGGGCGCCTCTTGGGCCCGTCCTGGAGCCTTCTTGCGCCGTCTTGGAGGCCTCCTGGGCCTGCGTAAGCCCTTCTGAGGCCGTCTTGGAGCCTTTTTGAGGGCCCCTTGAGCCGTTTTGGGCACTGTGAAGGCCCAAGAGGCGAACATGCTAAAAATGTAGGGTTTCCTAAGGGAAATCGATGATTGTGGCCGGTCGGGGCCCTTTTGGGAGACCTCTTGAGGGCCTTTGGGGGCGTCTTGGCGGCCTCTTGGGCTGTCTTGGGTTCATGTTCGGCGTCTTGGATCGATTTTTGGGCGATCCAGAAACGTCTTGGCCCGTCTTGGCGGCTTCTTGGCAACGTTTGGGTCCGTTGTGGCCAACCGAACCCCGACCAACCGAACCAAATCTGTGGAAGACCCCCCCCCCTACCCCGGCAGAGCCACCCCAGCCCACCCCCCCCTTCAACTCACACGCCGGATCGGAGGATTTGAATATTTTTGGAGTATTTTCCTTCCGTCCAGAGTCTCCCTGTAGGGGGACATGGCCGACCCGATGCTATCCTCCTCTTTCGTGCGCGCCCGGCAAAGCGCGTCCGTCGGCCGGCTGCAATTAGGTTCGTGCCGTGCCGATGCGGCAGCGGCCCCCGGCGCGGGCGTCCGAGCTGGAACGCCGCCGGTGGCCGCTCGGCCGACATCGAACCATCTGCGCTATCGGAATGTCACCAGGTCGGGCGTGTCCCCCTACAGGCGGATTTTGGACGAACAATCAGAAGTGCCCCAAACATGCTGCCCCCCAAATGCTCAAAACATCGTCCCTGGATCATGTTTTGACTACTTCTGAAAATTCACTATGTAGAGGGACACGCCCGACTTAAGAATGTCACGATCGCTCAAAGCTGAGCGATCCACGCGGTGGCCAGAAACCAACGCGCAGTTCGTCACGACACGGACCTGCCACACCCCAGACCTGGAGCGTATGCAGAATATCCAGGCGGAGGTCTGTCGCTGTTTTTCGAGGATCCTGAGGTTGTCTTCGGGCTCCGGCCGTCCAATGAGCGATCTTGCACGAAAGCTGGTCCTTGGGCATTTGTCCACTGGTTCGACGGAGTGCTTTCTGTGGACGGTTGAGGGGTCTTGGCATCGCTCGGAAGTGTGCATTTTTTTTTCGGCGAGGACCATCGAGGAGCATCCAGGATCATTTGGCCAAAGAAGCACCACGAAATCGACAAATGCACGAGGAATGGACGTCCGAGCGATTGCAAGGGGTTTGGGGGGTCCAACCCATTCCACACCCCCAAAAAAGTTCCCGGTGGACCGTGGACCCCCTCCCGCCCCCCTCCCCCCCTTTCCCCTCGAACGTGAGATGCAGCGGTTTTGAACCCCACCCTGTGATGTTCCAACCTACCTGAGCTTTGATCACCAGAAAGAAGTTTGCGCACCAAGAGAAAGTACCCAGATTGAAGGTCTTTCACGTTTCGGGCCCTGGGAGGCGATACTCGTTCGGCCCTTCGCAAGCGTGTCGGGCGGACGCTGCTTTGATTTTGTAGTGGCCTGCGGCCAGTGCCGCCGATCCGGGGCGCTCCGGATGATGATGATGATGATGATGATGATGATGATGATGATGATGATGATGCTGATGATGATGATGATGCTGATGCTGATGCTGATGCTGATGCTGATGCTGATGCTGATGCTGATGCTGATGATGCTGATGCTGATGCTGATGATGATGCTGATGATGATGATGATGCTGATGATGATGATGGTGGTGATGCTGATGATGATGATGATGCTGATGATGATGATGATGATGATGATGATGATGATGATGATGATGATGATGATGATGATGATGATGATGATGATGATGATGATGATGATGATGATGATGATGATGATGATGATGATGATGATGATGATGATGATGATGATGATGATGATGATGATGATGATGATGATGATGATGATGATGATGATGACGATTGTTATGGTGATGGTGGTGGAGATGGTGATGATCCCGGCTCCCGCCCCCAACCGTCCCCCCTCTCCTGTCCCCTCCACCCTCTCTCCTGTCCCCCCCCCTCTCTCCTTTCCCCCCCCCTCTCTCTCCTGTCCCCCTCCCCCCTCTCTCCTGTCCACCCCCCCTCCCTCTCCCCTCCCCCCTCTTTCCTTTCCACCCCCCCTCCCCTCTCTCCCCCCCCTCTCTCCTGTCCCCCCCCCCCCCCCTTCCCTCTCTCCTTTCCACCCCCCCCCCCTCTCTCCTTTCCCCCCCCTCCCCCCCCACTCTCTCCTGTTCCCCCCCACCCTCTCTCCTGTTCTCCCCCCCCCCTCCCCCCCTCTCTCCTGTCCCCCTCCCTCTCTCCTGGGAGCTGCCAGGGGGGGGGAGGTGCCGAGCATTGAATTCGTCAGTTAATGACGTCCCCCCCCCCTCCCCCCTTCCCAAGCAGAGCTAAAGCTCATGCTGAAGCAGAGCTTCAGCTTAGACTTCTTAAACTCACACGCCAGATCGGCGGATGTTGCTCGAGATGCAGTTCTTGAGCACGATGGGAACTACATAAACCCCAGCCCCCTCCGCGCTGCCGGCTGACGTGGAGGAGGAGGAGGAGGAGGAGGAGGAGGAGGAGGAGGGGGAGGAGGAGGAGGAGGACGACGACGAGTCGATGTCGGCGCCGTCGTCGTTGTCGATGGTGTTGATCAAGCTTATGTCCCGCCGGCCCTCCCCAAAGAAAATCCTGCCCGTCGTCGTCTGTTTGATGTGCGTTCCCAAAACATTGTCTTGTCAACGAGTGGGGTAGATTTAATGTCTCGTCTGCCCGCTCGACTGAACGTCCTGCCCGCCGTCGTCTTTCTGACATCCTTTTCCCCATGAGTCATTGTCATATCAACGAGTGCATGTTAGCAGGCTAGATTGAATGTCCCGCCCGCCCGACTGATCCTCCCGCTCGTTGTCGTCGTCGTCGTCACCATTTTTGGATATCAGTATCAACTAGTTGCGGCTGATCACGTTTGATGTCCTGCCAGTCCGACTTAATGTCCCTTCCGCCTGTCGTCGCCGTCGCCGTCGCGCGATCGCCCCTCGTCGTCGTCTTCGTCGCCGTCGTTGGCGTTCTCGTTACTGCCGGGCGTCGGTGTCAGCTGCTGGCGCAGGTGTGGGGTTACACCCGCCCCGCCGACCGGGGCGGGGCAGGGAAGGGAGGGAGTTTCCAATGGGGGAGGGAGGGGGGAGTTCTCGGCCCCACGCGAGGGGGTGGGTGGGTGGAGTTTCGGGGAGGGTGGGGGGAGTCCGGGTTCGGGTGAGGGGGGAGATCTTCCAGAGGGGGAGGGAGAAAGGTGTGTGTGTGTGTGGTCTTGGTTCTGGAGGAAGGGGGGAGATCTTTCGCAGCACAGCAGTTTCTCAGAGGCCGGGAGACCCAGTATTCTGCGAGTGTCGTGTGGCGATGGAGGGAGCCTGGGAGTGTAGGATGACGATGAAGGGGTGCCTGGACGGGTTCTTCGTGCAGCAGCGGCCTGGGCGATGCTGGAGAGATTCTTGACGCTTCGCGTATCCCCACCAGTCGGGTTGAGTTGCGCTGAGTCTTTGGATGTGCACACGTTACGCGACCGTGTATCGTGCACTACTGCGCCCCTCCACTTGGTGGATCTGGGCTGTCGCATCTCAGTTGTGGAAGGTTCTCCTGTCATCATTCTCCACACCCTGGATGCGCCTTCTGGCGTCGCGACTCGGAGTCGCCGTCAGGATTTTCCGCTGGACTTACGTTCCCAGTCAGTCTGTTTTACCCGTCTGGCTCCCTGGATCGTTGTCCTCGGCACGTTCCTTTGTTCGCATTTGGACTTCTAGGAACGCCTCTCGCGCCATTTTGGCTGCGTTTGGTCTCCTCGGTGCCTGGCTAGGCTCCCTGGATGCACCCTTGCATGCCCGTTCTGGGGCTGTCTCAGGTTCCCTGGACTGCACGTCGGCTCTGCCGCCCTGGGCGCTGCCCCCCCCCGTTGCCTGATCCGCGGCCCCCGCGCGCGCGCTCGGCAATTTAGTCGCGGCCGTAGCCCGCCCGCGACCTCCCGCCGCTGGCGCTTCCGCCTGCGGCTGTAATTTTTTTAGAAAAAGTATCCCCACCAGTGCCTAGTGACACGCCCTCTGGACTTCTCCTTGCGGGCCGCAAATAAAAAAAATATCCCCACCAGTTGGACTCCGCAGCGGCAGCCGAATCCCCAGCAGCAACCTGGCTGAACAGAGCAGGCGAAGCCGCAGACACCCCCCCAGCAGTCAGCCAAGGACCTGAGCGGGATGCTACTCCTGACTGCGCCCCCAGAGCAAACCCCCACGCCCCAGGAGCCGTCGGGGACGACGGTCCGCCGACGGAAGGAAGAGGCCCCTCCAACCTGACAGGCAGAACCGAGGGCGTTCCGGAAGGGGTCGACTGGGACGAGGACAAGAACAGCGAGTCAGACACAGTCAAAGACACGAGCCCGGCGGTTAGCCCAACACCAGCTGCGAACGAAGGAGAGGAGGAGGATTCCTCCGACCCCTTCAACGTCTTTAAGGATCCGCCCACTAGGCCCGATGCCTGGACCCCGTACGAACGGACTGTCGATCGAGCTGCCGTCCGGGAAGTCAGGGGGGCGAGGGACAGCCCAAAGAGAGCAAACAACTCAACCTGGGACATCATGGGTGCCAGGGGCGACCGCACCCTCAGCCGCACGCGCGGCTGGGGACAAGGGCCGCCACCGGCCAGCGTCGGAAGACACCAAGGACGGAGAGGGACGTGCCGCCAAATCGCCAAGGGGCAACCCCTCGCGAGTGGGGATCCACGAAGCGCCCTGGAGAGACGTAAGGATCGTACAGCCGCCCCGCGAAGACCCAAACGACCCCATGGGAGGCATCCCCATGTACATGTGCACCGTAGCAGACGCAGACGTGGAAAGAAAAGAACCAGTGCAGGATAATATTATACGCTTGCCAAAAAACGCTGGGAGGAGCGTTCAATGGAGTATGGGCCGCATGGGTCAAGAGGGCTGCCCTGAGGCAGGAGCTCAGCGGAAACCAGAAGCACAACCCCAAATTGAACACAGTCCAGTCGTGCACTGAATTCCTCGAAGCATGGAGTGACGCAGGGCACGACGCCTACAAAATGGACAGCGAGCTGGGACTCAACGTCAACTGGGCAGCTGTCAGGGACAAGCACATGATAGTCATGAGCCGCGATTCCCGTGCGCACGCCCAACGCGACCACGACAGCGGCAGCAGGCCCGCCCCATGGACAGCAGAGGGCAGAGCGGCCACCGCTGCAGCCGCACCGGACCGCTGGGCCGGTGCCATCGGCACAGCCACCCCCAGCCAGTGGCAGGACTGGCAGGAGTGGAGCTCTTGGGACCGGCATGAAGCCCCATGGACGGACACGGGTTGGAAAGGAAAGGGTAAGCGTTACTCCCCCAGGGGGGACGACCGGTACACGAACAAGCGCGCCCGATGGTGGACTAGGGATGACTAGTACACCCAGGGCTGACGGTGCCAGGCAGACCCGCCTCAGCACCCCTGGCGCTCCTGGGCAACGAGCTCCGCCCCTCCCACCCCATGCTCTTGCCCCTAAGGGGCCAGACCTCGCTGCGCCCGGCTCAGGCCGTAATACCTATGGGCAACTTACGCTGGGGCGAAGGTTGCCCCACATCTCACCCACGGCGCAGCATAGCTAGACAGCCCACACTTGATAAATGGACCTACCCCTGCCATTTCACCCCCCTGATCCACAGGGGGGCCGCCCGCAGGACAGACAGGTCCCGGGAGCACCCACTTTGCTGTCCGACGACGACAGCCATACATCCGCTGGTGGGGGGGGGGGGGACGGCCACGGACCCCCCCCCCCCCCCACGCGCCAGCGGAACGGCCTGGGCAGGCCACAGTTTTGACAATATCGACTCTAGCGGCGATCAGCTGCGACCCCCGAGGACCAAATTTCAAGGACGCACCTATCTGCAGATTCACATATGATAAGATTGGTTGCAGCCCTGGAGGGCCTACAGTCGGACACACCGACCATCCATGATGTTCATGGCGGCGATCAGCTGCGACCCCCGAGAAGGGTAAAAAGAGAACCTAGCGGCGATCAGCTGCGACCCCCGAGGAGTTTAAACTGAGATCTAGCGGCGATCAGCTGCGACCCCCAGGATGTCCCAAGAGGATGGCTATGGCCCCTGGCCCACGCTTTTGGGGCCTGTCCGAGGGGAGAGGCGTTGCGGCCCCTCGCCTCTCCCCTCTCGGGCCAGGTGGGTGTTTCCCGCCCTTGGCCCCGGAGCCCGCCTGACGTCCCGTCCGACGTCGGTTTGGTCGCTCCCCCCTCCCAGGGCCTGCCGTGTTCCGCGCTGCTCGTGGTCTGGCTTTTCACCCACAGCGGCGGTTGCTTCGGCCCTGGAGGAGCACGTGGCGTGTGTCGGCTTGCAGGTTTGGGGGGAGGCACCATGCGGCGGTCTGGGCTGGCTCTGTCTCTGCCCTCAGCGTCCACCGCAGTGCAGCTCCTTCTGGCGCTTCGCCCGACGACAACGCAGTCGGCACCACCACCACCACGCGTGCAACCCCCACTTCCTCTTCCTCTCCGTCGGCGATGCTCACCACGCCCGCGGGCTTCCCACACCCAGTGGCCGCACCGTGCCGGCGCGCGCTGGAGGGCACACAGTCGCACGGCCCCCCCCCGACACTGTGATGCGGTCCACTGAGACTGGCCTGGGCACTGAGTGGTTTAGCCTTCAGCAGCATGTGCAGCTTTTCGGACCCACCTTCAGCCCAACTGCGCGCGGCATACGTTCTCGACTGCTCAGCCGGCTGGCTTACGCAAGTCGACCGTTTGAAGTCTGGCGCCACAGTGGTGACTCACTTCATTGGCCTTCCCATGTTCACTGGGCACAGAGACCTGCCCACTGTGGTAAGGTGCTTGCGCCTGTCAGTGCGTTGGCCACTCGAATTTAGTCATTTTGTCCTGTGCACCTGCCCGTGCTTGCAGTATGTCAGCCAGCTCTGGCCGGCCGCGTTCTGTTTGTGCAAATTCGCCTCGCCCGTGGCCCGGACGTTGCCATCGCCACGTGACCGCTGTCTTCGTGGCCGCTGACCAAAAAAGTATCCCCACCAACGGCCCGCTCAGACCTTGACACGCCGTCGGCGCGTTCGCCTGCGGCTGGTAACAAAAAATATCCCCACTAGCAGCTCCCCTCGGCGGTAGGATTTGTCTGCTTGCTCGGCGCGCGCGCCGGCAATTAGGGTGCTCGCGGCCCGTTCTATTCTTCTCCAGCTGCGACACAAATATCCCCACCAGCCCACCCAGATAAGATCGGAGGTTTTCTGGAGTTATCTAGGAGGCTATCGTGAGCCATGTTCGGCTAGAGACTGTTGGATGTTATCCTGAAAACCATGCTCGACCTCCAGGGACGATTTTGGGAGTCGGAGGAGGAGGAGGAGGCGGAGGAGGAAGAGGAGGAGAGAAGAGAGAAGCAGGAGGAGGGGAAATAAGATAAGGAGGAGGAGGAAACGGAGCAGGAGGAGGAGGAGGGATGCGGCACGAGTGAAGAGATGATGCTGATGATGATGATGATGATGATGATGATGATGATGATGATGGCGATGATGATGATGACGATGATGATGACGATGATGATGATGATGCTGATGTTGATGGTGATGATGATGATGATGCTGGTGATGATGATGATGATGATGATGATGATGATGATGATGCTGGTGATGATGCTGATGATGATGACGATGCTGCGGATGATGGTGATGACGATGGTGATGATGCTGATGTTGATGACGATGATGATGACGATGATGATGATGACGATGAGGAGGAAGAGGAGGAGGAGGAGGAGGAGGAGGAAGAGGAGGAGGAGGAGGAGGAGGAGGGAGAAGGGAGGAGGAGGGAGGAGGCGGGAAGGAACGGACCATCACAGGGAGGAGGAGAAATTTCTAGGTTTGGGCTTTGGAGGTACGTTATTATGAGAGGTTCTGGAAGGACGACGAAGGCCATCTTAGGGCTTGGGGGCTCGCTCCGGGCCTCCGTGGGGCCTCTTGGGGCTGTTTTTTGGGGGGGTCTAGGGGTCCTCTTCTGGGAGCCCTCTGGAGGCACGTTTGGGCACACTGTTCAAAAAGGGGGGTGTCCTCCTAAATTCAGCCGCCCCTGGGGCGCTCTTGGGCGCTATTGGGGCCCTCTTTGGGCTCTCTTGGAGCCCTCTTGGGCCCTTCTTTGGGCTCTCTTGGGCCGTCTTGGTGCCCACATGAGGCCTCAAGAGCCCATCGGAAGCGAAAAGGCGAGACGGTAACACACACATTGCCTTTCCTTCGGTTTTGAAACCGTTTTGGCCTTTTGGGGGGTTCTTGGAGGGCTCGGAAGGCACTTGGATGCTGAGACCTCTTGATGGGGCAGTGTTGAGACCTCTTGGATGTTTGTCGGAGGCTATCTCGAGCCATCTTGAGGTATCTTGAGCCATCTTGGAGGCCATCGTGGGCTCCCTGGGACCCTCTTGGAGCCAACTTGGGCCATCTTGGGCGCTCTAACCCCTCGGGTTCCCCCCCCCCCCAGGCCCAGGAGAGGGGGTAGGGGGAGGGGTCAAGCTACCCACCCGCCCGCAAGCCGTCGAGCTCACTCCCACCCGCCCTCCCTACACAGAAGTAACACCCGAGCCTGAGTATGTTCAGCGGTCGTCTTTGGATGGACAGCTACTGGGAACCAAAGCCGACCCCAGGTGCGCGACGCCTGGGCGAGGTGCGCCACGCGTGCCAGGGGCGCCACGCGCGCCAGGCACCCCTGGGGTCCGAGCGTGCCAGGCAGGCCTTGTGCGCCAGGTGCGCCGCGTGCTCCGAGTGCGCCAGGTGTGCCGCACACTCCAGCCGCGCCAGGTGCACCGCGTTCGGGGCACGTGCAGAGTGTGTCAGGTGCGCCTGCGCACGTGACAGCACACATCGGGAAACATGTCGGCCCCCGCCATCCTTGTCGAAAACCTATGCCCATCATTGTGTCTGGTGGGCTTGCGCACGGCAGGCCACGCGGCACCACCCCCGTCGTCCCTGTCAAGCATCATTTGACAGTGATCGCGGGATGGCCGTGCATGATCCAGATTTAGCCGCGAGGTGCATGTTGTACTGTTTTTTGTCAGAGATGGTCGCCCTGCGCACGGCAGGGAATATGCTGACACCCCCGCCGTCCCAGTCAAAAACCATACAAAATGCTCGCGGGCCTCACGAACATGACTCAAGACTTTGCCCCAAAGTGTACTTGGCATTGTTTTTAGACGGGGATGGTGTGGGGGGGCCGCATCGGGTTGGCCGCGCATGCTCCAAATGTGGAGGCAAAGTGCGGTTTGTATTGTTTTCTGACAGGGATGGTGGGGGGCGGGTCGTCATGGTGTCGGCATGGTGTCGGCATGGTGCCTGGTTGGCCCTTTGTCGCCTGGGGGAGGGGGTGTATATCAAGAAGGAACAGTGATAAACCCCTCCCCCGAGCAGGGGAAGGAGGGGTCTTGGCGGAGAGGGAGGGCAGAATCCGTGAAACCACCTACGCCCAGAGGGCTGGTGGGATTGGGCTCCAGGCCTTCGCGTGGGCGCCGTCGCCAATGGGATTATTTGATCGTCCCCTCCAGAATCTTTCATACTTTCTCCTGTGCTCTGTCTCGACCGTCATCCTGCAGGAAGGCGTTCCGTGCTTTCGGTGTGTGTGTGTGTTGTGTGTTGTGTGTCGTGTGTTGTGTGTTGTGTGTTGTGTGTTGTGTGTTGTGTTGTGTCCTCGGGGCGCCGGGCCGTGAGTGCACCGAGCTCCGTGGCCGACCCAACGACGTGGTGGCCCGAGGGTCAAGAGCAGCCTGGCCTCGAAGGGGCCACCCTCACGCTCCTCGTTGTGGTGGCCCTCCGCCTCGGAAGGCTCCGCGTTTCGCGATCTCCACGGGGCCCGCGGCCACGGGCGAGGGCGCTCGTGGTTTTGCACCGCGTTCTTGTGGCCACATTTCGGCTGTGCACGCGGAGCCCCTCCCAGGCAAAGAAGAAGAGCGGGGCCGCAAAGAAGCCGATCAGCGTCGAATGCCCCGGCAGTTTCGACGTGCCTGGCTACGGCAAGGCGCGGCTCTTGCCACGACCTTCCAAGATCGATGAGGGAAGACCAACCGACCAAGAGGGACCTCAGGATGGGTCCGATGGCTGATTTTGAGCGGATTTTTGTAGGGAGAGGGGATGGTGATGATGCTGATGATGAAGATGATGCTGATGATGCTGATGCTGTTGATGGTGATGACGATGGTGATGATGATGATGATGATGATGCTGATGATGATGATGATGATGATGATGATGACGATGACGACGATGATGATGATGATGATGATGATGATGATGATGATGGTGGTGGTGGTGGTGGGGATGATGATGATGATGATGATGGTGATGATGATGGTGGTGGTGGTGGTGATGGTGGTGGCAGTGGTGGTGATGATGCTGATGCTGCTGCTGATGATGACGATGATGATACTGATGGTGGTGGTGGTGGCGGTGGCGGTGGGGATGATGATGATGATGATGCTGATGATGATGATGATGATGCTGATGGTGCTGCTGATGCTGATGCTGATAATGATGATGATGGTTATGATGCTGATGATGTTGATGATGATGATGATGCTGCTGATGATAAGACTGATGATGATGTTGTTGATGATCATGCTGATGATGATGATGATGAGGATGATGATGATGATGATGATAATCATGATGATGATGATGATGCTGATGATGATGATGATGATGATGAGCTGGTGTTGATGCTGATGTTGATGCTGATGCTGATGCTGATGCTGATGATGATGATGATAATTATGATGATGATGATGATGATGATGATGATGATGATGATGATGATGATGATGATGATGATGAGGATGAGGATGAGGATGAGGATGAGGATGAGGATGAGGATGAGGATGAGGATGAGGATGAGGATGAGGATGAGGATGAGGATGAGGATAGTGAGGAGGATGGTGAGGAGGAGGAGGAGGAGGAGGAGGAGGAGGAGGAGGAGGAGAAGGAGGAGGATCAGGAAGCGGAGGACGAAGAGGATCACCAACCCACCAAACCTCTCCAACCCAACCTGAATGCCCCAATGTGCTTTCTATTCCCAGGGGTGGGGGTGGGGCGTTGGGGAAAATTGGCAAAAACACATGTGGAACCCGTACCCCCCCAACCCGAAATGTCGGTATTCGGGTTAGGTTGGGGTGGTCTGGTAGGTAGTCAGAGGAGGAGAAAGAGGAGGCGGAGGAAGCGGAGGAGGAGGAGGAGGAGGAGGAGGAGGAGGAGGAGGAGGAGGGGAAGTGGTCCAGACCTCAGGGGCCCACGCATCGAAACAATTGGAGCAGCAGGATGCCATGGGAGGGAGGTCAATGATGGGTGCTTCTGCAATTTTCAACTCTTGCTTGTCATTCGGTCTCGAGAAATTCCTGGCCAGATCATACGCCAAGAGGGTCCGAGTGGCTGATGTGTTCAGGGCCACCATGAAGGAACAGGGTCCTGATGGCAAAGGGTCCTGAGGTTATTCTCCGTTCCAGCCTCTCAATACCCTTCCCAAGCTTCCGGACCGTCATAATGCGAATCAGGATGAACAATCTATCGTGGGGACCCGTTTCCCTCGGGACTCATTGTCCCGCAGTGCCGCCATATCAAGTTCGAGGATTACCCACAGCGGGCAAATACGGGCCAAGCCCCGCGATTTGGGATGAGAGTTCGTCTCCTGCGCTGTCGAGTCCTAGACGGGCCTCCCACGGAGCAGAACGCACGCAGGGATAAAGTAAGTAATGCCATCTGATACACTGGCAGGCCAATTGAGGCCCGCTTCGGATCGATCCTGCTCGAGATGCGCAGCAGAAAGACGGGGTTTGGAACTCTGATCGCGCGTTCCCGCGGCATAGCGAATTATCTAATGGCCTTCTGCCCATCCCGCCACTGCGTCTGGGTTGTGGGTCAGAGTCCTCAGGGATGCTTCTTAGGGTCTCTTCGGAGCGCCCTTGGGGGCTTCGGGGGGGCAGTCGTGGGGCCTCTTGGGAGCCTCTGGAAGGCTTCTTGGGAGCGTTTTGGGGGCCTTTTGGGACTTCCTGGGGGTGGGGCCTCTTTGGGGGCCTCTTGGGGCCTCCTGGGGGCCTCTCGGGGCCGAGGGCTCGAAAGGTCCGTTTGGGTCCCCCGTCAGGGCTCCGTCTTGCAGTCGTCTTGGGGATTCTTGGGCCGTCTTGGAGGCCTCTTTGGTTGTCTTGGGGCGATATTAGGGGGCCTCTTGGGCCGTCTTGGAGCGTCGGGAAGCCAAAGAAGGCGAGAACGCGGCTTCTTGGGCCGTCTGGAGGAAATTTTGGGCGTCTTGGAGCAATCTTTTGGCAATGTTGTGCCCTCCTGGGCCGTCTGGGCGGCCTCCCAGGGCTTTCGTGACCCGTTCTGGGGCCCTCCTGGGCGAGGGGGCCGTCCAGGAGCTCGCGCCCTGGGAAACTGGGGGTCTGGGTCCTCGAGAATCGGGGGCGGCAAAGAGGGGGGTGATGACTAGGGGGGGGTGGACATCATGGCGGGGGCCATGATATCTCCCAAGATTTCATGGCGCCTCTTCTTATTTCAATGCGTCCCTGGCCCACCCCCCCTCGGCCGCGCACATGCCGCCGGCCATGAATTGCCCCCTCCCCCCTCTGTGACGCCCCCCTCCTGGCCGCCCCCGATACCTCTCAGGGCTGCATGGGCCTTGGGGCACTCCACTTCGTGCCAGAGGCATGGTGGCGTTCGGTAGCAAATCATGGGAACCTGGTATGCCCTTCTAATTCCGTCTTTCGCGTCGATGGGCGTCGATTAGCGTCTGGGAGTCGATGAGGTAGCGCCGATTTGGCGTCGGTTCGCGTCGATGAGCGCCGATTTAGCGTCGGTTAGCGTCGTTTTTTGCGTCGATGAGCGTCGATTTAGCGTCGACTGGCGTCGATTCGCAAGAGCCGACAAGCTGGCATGGGAGGCTCCCATGGGTTGCCACCGAAGGTGGCGGATCTATAGGGCGCCCGATGCCAGGGTGCCCCGATCCTGGCGGGGCCAATCCTGGGCCCAAAGGCTGGCCTGGCCAGGACCGTGGTGCGTTTGGGCGGGCCGTACTCGGGGGGCGACCTACATTGGGGGGTGAAGAAAAGGGCCGTAAGCTCCCGTGTGGGTCCCCCCCCGGTGCCGCCCGCCCGATTCGTGGATGGCTGGCGCTCCCTGACAGGTGGAGCTGGTTCCGACCGGGTGGGCCGACGATGACTTCAAGCCGGTGGATGTCTCCAGGAAGGGCCAGCTCGTGGCTCACATGGACGCGCGCGCGTATTTTGCCGACGCGTGCACCGCCGGCAGGTACGACCACAGGCAGTACCTGGCTCCGAACCTCCTCGGCAAGGCGATCAAGTACACCGTGGACCTCTCGGGCGCAGGGTGCGGCTGCAACGCGGCCTTCTATCTCACTTCCATGAGGCAGAACACCAAGGTCTCCACCTGCTCGGACTACTACTGCGACGCCAACAACGTTTGCGGCGAGTCGTGCGCGGAGATCGACATCATGGAGGCCAACCAGTTCGCCTGGCACAGCACCCTCCACACGGCGCAGGACCACAGCGGCATTGGCGGCGGCTACGGAGGCGGCGACAGCTGGGATGGCCCTCGCGACTGGGGCTCCGCGGAGTTCGGCAAGGGCAGCAGGTGCGTGGACACCACTAAGCCTTTCGAGGTCTCGGCTGCTTTCCCTGTGGACGAGCAAGGCACCCTTGCGGCCATGGAGGTGACCCTGTCGCAGGCCGGCAAGTCCTGCCCGCTTATCGTGCGCCTTGGCTCCTACGAGGGCATGGCGGAGCTCTCGGAGGCGCTCCGCGAAGGCATGACGCCGATCGTGAGCTACTGGAGCGCCAACGACATGCTCTGGATGGACGGCAAGGGCCAGGACGGCCAGGGCCCGTGCGGTGCCGATGACATGGACGCGTGCGGGGAGTCGGTGGTACTCTCGAACTTCTCCATTGAGAAGGTCCATGGCCGTGGGCAGAGCAACGCAGCAGCGCCGGCGGCGGCCTCCGGCTCCACCAGCGACAGCTCCTCGCCGGCGGCGGCGTGCTCGCGGACGCAGAAGGACGACTGCAGGAACACCCGCTGCTGCGCAGAGGCGGGGATGCAGTGCTACGAGAAGCACGAGTGGTGGGCCGCGTGCAAGGAGGCCTGCGTCCCGGGCTCCACGGACCCCGAGGACACCGGGGCCGACAGGACCCCGTGGAGCTGCAAGCCCTTCGGCAAGCGCGCACCCGGCGCAGCTGCCTCCAGCAGCAGCAGCAACCGCAGCAGCGGCGACGTCGCCACGTCGCCAGGATCTCCACAGGGCCAGGTGCTGATCAAGGTGAAGGTCGCGGAGGATCGGACGGGGCTGAGACGAGGATAAGTCCATCCCGGAGCACTCCAGAACGCTCGCAGAGCGTTCTGGAACGCTCTGAGAAGGCCGCGGCGCCCGATGCATCCTCCAGAACGGCCAGATCTCAGAGATTCTCGATTTATCCTCACCCGATTTTGTCCTCGTCCTGGCTTCGTCTTAGAGGACCTTCCGATCCTTTCGGTCGGCGCTGAGCTGAAGCTGGAGATCGGCGGCCAGAGGCTCCGCGCCAAGCTGCTCGAGGAGTCCAGCGCACTCGACGGCTCGTCTCTGCTGCAGCGCCTCGACAGCGAGGACTCCGAGCCCTAGAGGTTGACACCAGCAGAGATATCGGCGGTGCGCCTCTACCGAGGGAAGAGGCTTCTCGATCTCGGCGATGGTGGTATTACTCGAGTAGGGGGTCGACTACAGAAATGATTTACCCCAAAATACATTTTCTCGTCGACTCCACGAGAAAAGACGCAGCATGTTGGTATGTTGGTCGGTTAACAGAACAATCTTTATATTGTTGCAGACTCGACTGAACAATCAATTTCTGCGTAAATCAACTCTGTTGTCGATCCCCTACTCGAACTACTGGGGCCCACGAGGCGGCCGAAAGAGTACCACCAGCAGCAAAACTCAGGACCATCTTGTCCTGGTGGAGGCACCTGCTTGTGTTGGGGCTGGTTGGTGCCCGTCTATCTCGGGATCTCCTGCTGGGACCCCCCCCCAAAACTCTTGGTTGGCAAGGGCGCGCCCCTCGGTTCGCCTTGTCCCTGCCCTCTCCGTCGGACCCTCGGGCGACGGCCGACGGCCGACGGCGACGACGACGGACGAGGCCGACGGCGGCGGCGGACGACGGACGACTGCTCCGGCGACGATGGCGGCGATGACGAGGATTAGGGGAACGAAGAATGACATAAGCATAAAAGCTCGGAGGTCCGCGCGGGTTTCTGGGATCCGCGCTGGGGCCCCCTGGCGGCGCCTCCTTCGCCGCCCCTGGCGCGCTCCGCGCGCCAGGGAGGGGGGTCCAGCACGGATCCGAGAAATCGAGAACTCCGCGCGGACCTCCGAGTTTTGATGTTTGTGTCATTCTTCCTTCCCCTGTGGATGCCTCCAGAGGACGCCGCCCTGCCGCTTCTAGCGGCCGCCGCGGAGCCGGCGCCGGCCGGGGCGCTGCGGCGGGCCGCGGCCCCCCTGCTGCTGTCCGCCCTGCTGGCGGCGGCCGTGGCGGTGGCGCTGCGGCGGCGGGGCGCGGGGGGCGCAGGCCGCCACGGGCGCGCGGCGGCGTGGCAGCTGATGGCAGACTCGGAGCTCGGCACGCCAGCCTAGGCACATGGGGCTCCAATCCATCGTCGCGATCGGAGTTGGTGCGGTGCGGTAGCAAATCATGGGAGCCGGGTGTGCCCTCCTCATGCCGTCTTTCGCGTCGGCTGGCGTCGATCAACGTCTGGGAGTCGATGAGATGCTGCCGATGTTAGCGTCGGTGAGCGTCGATTGGCGTCGATCTAGCGTCGATCTGGCGTCGATTGGCGTCGATCTAGCGTCGATTAGCTTCGACCGACAAGATGGTATGGGAGGCTCCCATGAGTTGCCACCGAAGTGCGGAAATAATGGGCACGAAGACCGGCATCAGTTCCTGTCCATTCAGAGCAGGACTCGCTGTCGGTGTCGCCGCGGACGTTGTTCATGTGAGACAGGAGACCGCCTGCCCAGGGGCTCCAACTCTAAGCCTCCTAGTTGGGGTCCGAGCAGATGGGGTCGGAGGGTCGCGTCGCATCGCCGATGCATCGCCATTGCGGCTCGATGTTGAGCTCGATTTTCACCATGCCGACCTCGCTGATGATTCGCCGACGTCGCCGATGCATCGCCGATGCATCGCTGATACCTCGGCGATGCGGTGCGATCCTCCGACCTTATCTACTACGACCCCATTTGGCAGGCCTCTATCCAAGCAGCGAATAAGAAAAAACGAAGAAGCATCAACTTCGCGGAGGTCCGCGCGGATCTCTCGGTTTAGCACCAGGCCACCCCCGCTTCCTGGCGCGCGGAACCCGCCAGGGGCGGCGCCGAAGGTGCAGCCAGGAAGGATCAGCGCCAGCCCAAGACTTCCGCGAGGACCTTCGTAGTACAGGAGTATAGGTGGTGGTAGTTATCGTAGTTACGATATTCTGCATCTTCCTTGTTAGGCTTCTTTTGTGTGCTTTTGCCTCTGGCCCAGCGCTTGTGTTGCTCCGCCGGTTCTGGCCCAGCTCGCTGCGGCGCGACACAGTATCCACGTCCCCGTTCCTCTCTTGTTTTCTGCTTCACGGTCGAGATGCGCACCGTTTTTCTGCTTCACAGTCGAGCGGGTGTACTTCAGCTTTCCGCGAAGAGCTGCCAATC